>JAHUYU010002991.1:0-21730 GCA_030439765.1 Tripidium arundinaceum | reverse complement strand
TGTCCAATTCGTGAAGATGTTCTCTGACTCCACTATGGCGTCGTACAAGGTGAGGTGACTCGCGTAAAAAACGGTAGTATTTTTTTACTCTTAGCCCATCTAATTTGACGCCGTTGGTTCGTGGGCCTAGCAGCTGGGCCAAAATCACAACGACGATTAGCTTGACGGCTGGATGGCCCGTTCTCGTTCTCCTCCTCCAATTTCCGGTCCACCAGCAGCAGCAGACTTGTGCGTCGATCTGAACATCCGCCAGACCGCCGCCACCACGCCGCAACCTCCCGCCGATTCGAGCACCATGGCCGCCGGCGAGCAGCAGCCCGCCACCGCGCGGATCTCCTCGTCCTCAGCCGGCTCCGGAAGGCTCGTCACTCCGTTCTGGAAAGGTTGGCTACGCAACTCAAATGTTGCGGCAGTAGGAGCTTTCTTTTGTTCTCTTCACAAGCCTTCTTTTGATGCAGAGAAGTATGAGAGGGACGCGAGGAGGTACTGGGACATCTTCTACAAGCGACACGAGGACAAGGTTACTCTGCTGCCCTTTTTTCTCGCTCGCTTAAGGTAGATAATAATAATAATAAAGCTTTAGCTTGAGAATGAGAGTAGTTGAATTTCGAATCTAGACTAGATTCTTATTGGGTAGGATAAGTTGTTAGGAAGCATTAGTCGAGAAGAGTAACCTCACTCTTTTGTTTATGGGCAACCATATGAGGAAGCATATGGTGCTAGAGTAAAGGTCTGAGCCCTGAACAAAGTTTGAAGCATGGATGCTTGACCTATGACCTATTTATACTAAATAGATAGATACCCTTGACTTTCGTTCCCAAGTGCCACCAGTATCACTTGTTGAGTCTTGAGACATCCTGGGAAGAAGCTACTAGTTCTGGAAGATGGGTGAATCTGAAAAAGATTGGTCTGTCAGGTGGCATGTTGTATCTGAAGTTTAATGTCAGGTGGTATGTAGAGTTTCCTCTGGTGTGTTGAGTTCCTGGCCAGAAGGCCCAAACTGTGAGTGGTGGTGTACACCGAATGCTGTAGATGATCTGCTGGTCTTGGTTATTCTAAGACTGGGGTTTAATCCCTATAATTCTAAAAATTTATGTTTTAATAATTACCAATTTGATGGCTGAGTTTTATGTTCCTGATACGCTTAACGCCATACTCCCTGAAACTGCTCAAGTCCTTCCCCCTGAATTATGGTGATATAGAACAACCCTGTGAATCTTTGGACCTTGTTTCACATGCTATCGATGCTCTCATTTTCTACTTCAAGCACTTTCTCTTGTCATAAACTTGTCCTTGTTTAGATCTGTTTTGTCATGCATTTGATTTGTGTCCTTGTACTTTGGCAGTTCTTCAAGGATCGACACTACCTGGATAAAGAATGGGGGAAATACTTGAGGTAAACATAAAGAAACAGCGACCACCCAATATTGCCATATAATGTACATACATGAAGCTAATATTAGTCTGATATCTGATGAACATAGGGACGAGATGGAGAAAAGAAGGTGGTTCTAGAGGTATGTTCCTTGCTTTGTTGGTAATGCCAATGATCCTGTAAGGTTGTTTTCTGTGACTGTTGTTGTATGGCTGTATCAGACAATCGAGCTGTGCATAAGTTTTATTACCATTGTAACAATAAATAAATAAATAAATTTTGAATATGGAATACGAACATCTGTATCTTTAAGGCAATCCACATCAAATCAGCACAGAACCTATGACATTTCGTTTTTTAATCAGTTTTATACTACATATAGTTATTACATGCCTGCATCTTGCAAATCTTGTAGTGATTTCTTGCTTTCATAAGTATGATTGTTGTGAAGTTCAATGTAGGTTGGTTGCGGAGCTGGGAACACAATCTATCCGTTGCTTTCTACATATCCAGATATTTTTGCCCATGCCTGTGATTTTTCTCCACGAGCTGTCGATTTGGTCAAGGTAGTTGCTTATCTAATTCCCAGTAAGAGCTGAAATGCTGAACAATTGTTTAATGTGCTTTGTCTTGTTTTGGCTTGATGTTATTTCAATGGTATATGCAGAAACACAAGGACTTCAAACCGGACCGGATAAATGCATTTGTTTGTGATATTGCATCAGAACAACTAACAGAGAATATGGAACCTTCTTCTGCAGACATTGTAACGATGGTAACATGCTGTATCTGATTATGTGTTGATTAATAAAAGACGTGTGACATATTTTGACTTATAGTTGACATTTGTTTACAAGTGTAACAACTAACATATTAAGTAGATCTTTATGCTTTCTGCAGTTGCACCAGATAAAATGCCTATAGTTTTGGAGAATGTTAGAAGTGTCCTAAAAGTAAGGACTCCATACCTTTTATTGCTCAGAGGTTGTCATAATGGCCTAGTTGTAAACTGAATCCTGTCTTCTGTATCAGCATGGTGGCCGTGTTCTCTTTCGGGACTATGCCTTCGGTGACCTTGCACAGGTTTAGTTTCTTATGTACTTCTTGAGATCTTGATATTAGAATTGTTGAAACTTTATGATTTAGAAAGTCTTTATCCTTCTCTTGGTTGTCTATGTTTTTGTAACATTTGGAATCATATGTTGAAGGAGATTGTTTGGAGATAACAAAAGAATAAGCCTGCTTGTCGATATGTTATTTTCATGCTTAGAACACAGAAGCATATAAACACTGGTGTCCATATGCAGCTTGCTTTTTTTCCTCGTTTTCCCTTCCTGTAACTTATGCTCTCACTTAGGTTATCACACATTCATTCTTATCTACTATGTTTTTAATACCGATGCCTTTAAAGGGTTTTTTTTCTATAGTTAATGCCAAATTTAGATGCTACTACCCCAAGTTGCTGGGACTAAATGATTTTGTTGTTTTGTGTATTTTCTTGAAAAAACAAACTGTAGGAAAGGCTTATGTCAAAGGGCCAGCAAATAAGTGAGAACTTCTATGTCAGAGGTGATGGTACGGTGAGTGAATCGCCTATGACTATATTCTGCAAGTATTATTAACGTATTCATCCAGCAGTATGCTAATTTCAAAATGTTACGCGAAACAACGCAACACATGCTTTTTTTTGCAGCGTGCATATTACTTTTCAAATGAATATCTGGTGGATTTATTTTCAAAATGTGGATTTACTCTTGAGGAAATATGTGTGCACAACAAACAAGTCAAAAACCGATCACTCGAGTTGGTGATGAACAGGTAATCTTTTTTTTTCGCTAAGTATCGCTAATAACTCGTTTTCTGACAAGTGCTTGAATTTTCAGTATTATTTGTCTTACCTAGGAATTGGGTCCAAGCTACCTTCACCTTAAATTCAGCTAGTCCTCAAGGTCCAAATGGTCAACACGATCTCCTTGCTTGCAAAGGAGAGGAGGATAAGCTAGCTACTGACACATCTAAGAATAGCAGCGGTGAAGAAATCGATCTTTCTGAAGATTTTTGCAACATGTTTGGGACATCACACAGCCTTGATGAGGTGCAGTGAAATAATTGAATGTCACAGCAGCGAATTGATTACCATTTACTTTGCTATAACTTCGTCTTATTTGAACTTAATATTTAAAATTAAAACAAAGAGCTTACGAGGGATACTTTGAAAGCTTGTAGTTGAGTCTGAAGAAGTATAAGACAAGAAATTGGAAAGATAATCGCAAAAAGAAAAATGAAAGAAATTGAAAGGTCTGTTTGAACTTTTGTCCCTTTTCATCTGAAACAAGGCAATTATGCTACAGAATTTGCTTAACTGGGTTTGGGGTATGACTGTTCGGTATACACAAAAAGACAACCCCCTATGCTTATCAAGATGTAGCATTGGTATGCAATCTTATGGTTGCCAAAAATGCAATGTTTTTACTGTAACATAATGGCAGGTCTCCAGCTCTACAGTCTTTCTACTTGCAACATGACTTAAGTGGTTCATGATCATAAACACCATAAACATAAAAAGTTGATTATCCTTTTCAGCCACTAGTTTTGACTTATTTTTCTCTTTATGGTTTCCAGGTAGCCTTTTAACATTGTCATTGTCTTGTGAAGTTCACAAAGTCATTTGGTTTGTAGGTACAAATCATTGGGATCAAAGCAAAAGGTCACGACTTCAAAATAAGGATGCTCAGGAAGGAATACCAGCACACCTGCAAATCAACTGGCTTAATGCTTTGGGAGTCTGCTCAATTCATGTGCTGTCTTCTAGCAGAGAATCCTTCCATTGTTGCAGGCAAAAGGGTCCTGGAGTTGGGCTGTGGCTCAGCTGGCATCTGCTCGATGGTTGCTGCAAGTTTCACTGAGTTTGTTGTCGCTACAGATGGGGATGAAGAATCACTGGACCTCCTTAAACAAAATGTCTCCTCGAACTTGGAGCCTAATTTGCTGAGCAGAATCATGATTAGGAAGTTATTTTGGGGCAACAAAGATGATATGAAGGCAGTCCGGGAACTTCCCGGTAATGGCGCAGGTTTTGATTGCATAATAGGCACCGACGTGACCTACAATCCTGATGCTATACTCCCTCTGTTCGTGACTGCGAGGGAGCTGATTTCTGACAGAGCTAACAAGGATTCAGTCCCTGCTCTCATTCTTTGCTACATCCAGCGACGAGTTGATGAGGACTCCATCCTTGCTAACGCAACGTCCCAGGGTTTCAGGCTTGTGGACAAATGGATAAATGGAGTTCATGAGAGTAATGGTATCATCAGTTCTTGGTTCTCTGGTAATGATGTCTGCAGTGCTTTCCGGAACACAGTACTTTCAATACTGTACTTCGAGCTGTGAAAATTATGCCTGCTTGCCGGGATCTCATGGTTACTGTATAACCTGAAGAATTTTTGTAGCAGCTGTATCAAGCAATGGGCAAAACAACTAGGGCCTTGTTCGCTTGAATTTATCAGTTAGAATCAACCAACAGTGTTTTTCTTATAACAAATTAGCATCAGCATCAGCTGCCTGCGAACAGGGCCTAGATCATTATTACAGTGATTATTTTTTTTAATATGTGCTTCTCATACGATTGGCATGGGTGAAGCGCAGAGGGCGGCGTGATAACTTTTGGTAGGTGCGTTAGATCCTGAACTAGAATGGTCGAAACGATGGGTGAATCGACATCATTGAAAGTCGCAACAACGACAGCCCAAGCACGCGCGCCGACTAACCGCGGACGCCACGCTGCAGGGGCAAGCGGCCTGTAGGCCGGCATGATGTGCGACACGTAGGTGAGCCTGGTCGACCTGCTAGACGGCCGCGCCGCGCCGCGCAGTCCCGGCTCGTGCTCAACTGCGCCAAGGATCGGATCGGTGAGGAAGAGGTGGGGCACGCACGAGCCGCCCGGCGCTAGCCCATGACGACACTTGAGAATCCAAAAGTAACACAAATTAAACAAAGATGGAAGAACGAGCGGCACATACTACAGTCTACACACAGAGCAAGTAACACAAATTAAACAAACATGGAAGAACGGGCGGCACATACTACAGTCTTCACACAGAGCTTAATTGCCTGCTTATTACTGTAATCATTCGATCGAGTTCCAACCGCATGCTTGCGCGCAATGGTCGATTCGAGGATTGCAAATTTGCAATGAGGGCACTCCTCCCAGCACTTAGCCTGCGTACCGTAGCACACGTCTGTCGGTAAGCAACACTAGCAATCAAGTTCGCCGTTGTCACCACAGGACTTCTCTTCGCAAAATATCAGCGTGATCTTGCTCTCATCTCCTAGTGTTGTACTAGTATTATTACTCCTTGCAGTTTGGACCTCGAGCAATTGAGGACGACCCGCTGCATCATCGGGAAGATCGGTTCATCAGCACGAAACTTAACAAGGGTAAAAATCAGAGATGGTCAGTTGCACACTTACACAATACCGTCGTCGACGATGCAGCGAGGAATCATGATGCACCCCAAACCTCCACACCTGTCATTTATATTGGATCGTCGTGAATGGTACAGGAGTCAACCTGCAAGGGTTAACCGATGACTTCCTCTTAATTGCTTCTACTAGGTGGTTTTTTACATACACGGTGCGTAGTGTGTGCATGAGAAAAACACACACCTGCTTGCAATCCCCTTAATTGCCGTGTGTTTCCTTTCTTTTGCCATGAGAAAACGTCGCCTGCACAAAAATACCGAGGATCCTCATAACTCTCGCTTGCATGGCAATTTTAGATTTTCCTTTCCTTTTTTTGAATGCATGGGATTTTTTTCCCCTCGAATCGAATGCATGTAGCAAGAGAAATATGATGGCTCTATGCAGCTCTGACTGCCTCTCTCACAATCAGCCTGGCCCACACAAATGTCGTGTCGCTACGTCCTTTTGTGAAGCCTGAGTTTGTGTTGTGTTGAGAAGTGGATGTTTTTGTTTTAGGATATACTTTCAGCATCAGCGTCCAGTAAGTGTAATAAGAGCTGATTAAATCATCTAATCACAGCCGTAAATTTCTGCATCGGATTTGAATATTTGATAGGCCCTCTAGGCAGTGACATATCTGGAAATACACACTTGAAATTTATTATACACCGTAAATTTTTGCATTAGTTAATTAGACCTGGAACCAGAGGGACAGCTGATTGCAGCTGTTCAATGCATATCACGCGTTGGGTTCGGAGATCAAACATTTTTTTTCTGACTCTGAAGAACAATGTTTGACATAAATAGTGTCACCACCAGAAAACTAAACTAAAGAAGAGACGAAAACCCATGACACTTGACTACTTGAGAATCCAAAAGTAACACAAATAAAGATGGAAGAACTGGCGGCACATACTACCGTACCGAGCTTGCTTATTACTGTAATCATTCACGTTAAGCACAATACCGACTGCATGCGATGGATGGATGGTCTATTTGAGGGGAGAGGGAGAATGTATGCTATGCGGGGCACTCGGGATTGCAACGACCGCACGCCGCCCTGCACTCGTCCAGTGTCCTGTAGCACAGGTCTGTCGGCAAGCAACAGTATGTAGCCGTCACCCTTCAGGTGCTGCAGGGCAGATTTAACTTTCTCTGGCTTCGCATAACAATCCTCCTTTTGACAAAATATCAGCGTGAAATTGCTCTCATCTAGTGTTGTAGCATTACTGCTTACACTCGTGAGGCTATATGCATGGTTCCTTACAGTTCTGACCTCGAGCAGGTGTGGACGACGACCCCTGCACCGGCCAGGAAGATCAGTTCATCAGCACCTAGTGTAGAGAGACAGAGATTTAGAGAGAGAGATTTAAGGAGAAAAATAAGAGATGGTCACTCAAATGTAACTTACACACCGCTGTCGACGACGATGCAGCGAGGAACAAGAGGATGATCATCATGCAACTCAAACCACCACACCTGTCGTTATTCGTACTGGATCGTGAATATATGGTACACACGAGTCAATAGGGAAGGGGAGGACGTACTAATTGATTGATTGATGGCCGCGTGCCCTATTCGTTTGGCTCATAAGCTATGGCTGAAAGTACTATTTGCTGATTTATTGTGAGAGAAAAATAGTGTTGATAGCTGACTTATTTGGTTGAGCGAACAGGACGAACCGGGTGAGTTTATATACAAACAGTACGTAGTGTGCATGAGAATGCAATCATGACTTGCTTATTGCCGCGTGGTTTCCTTTCTTTTGCCCTGTGAAAACGTCGCCTGCACCGCCCATGTCGGCATGTGTTTCGAAAGAGGAAAATTCCGGTCATCCAAGTTGGCAAGAGGTGTTCCCTCTACTCTAAAATTAGTATTTCTAGTTATATGAGCTTAGCTTCGGGCTTTATCTAGTCCATACAGATCCTGGTCTACTCTAGATGCTGACGTAACATGCTGACTGTGCACATACGGGCTAACATACAAGGTGGAATACATTTTTATTTTATTTTTATATTCTCGTCATTTTTTCCTCTCGCTCATTGAAGAGGCGCGAGTACACGGTCCATCGGCACGGTGCCGGCGTCGCATACGCGCCGCGTCGAGCCCACCACCGTCTTGCCGCGGCCGCTGCCGGTGGCGGTCACCTGCAGCTCCGGCGGCCACCGTCTTGCCACGGCAGCAGCTTGCATGTTGAGATAAATAGCTAGTGGAGTTTTGCTTAGTGGATTTCAATTTTATGTGACAGTGCATTGCCTAGTTGGATATCAACTTGCATGTCAAGATAAATAGCTAATGGGGTTTTGCTTTATAAAAGTATAAGATAGGATAAGATATGGTATCCATTATGTACACTCTACCAGGAAGTCTAAAAAGCTAGCCAATGGTAAGACATTTTGTGCTAACATAAAAATTAAGATATTGCTAAATGTACGAGTAAAATCTATCTATTTACAACAGTGTTAAAATGAGTCTTCATGTTCATTGAGAAAGTCTAGAAATTCTTACATTAATTAGAATAAAAAATAACCTTTGTTGTTGAATTTTATGATGATCAAATTGATTATATTAAATCAAAGAGTTCATGTCTAACATAAACCCAATTAATAAATAATAAATTCAAAATAGTAAAATAATTTGATTTTGATACGAGTTTGGAAAGAAAATATTTAATAAAGAGTCCATGTAAAGTACGACTATTAAATGGGAGTTTTCAACAAAAAACTATGAAAACATAATTTAGAAATCTAATGAATTGGAATTTAAAAATAATTAAATAAATAGTCAAATAAATTATAACTAGAAATTTCTAGATTTGACACGAAATAGTAGTTTGTTTTCCATACGTTGAAACGCTCCTACTTAAAAAGTGAGTGAATTGTTATAAGGAAAAAGTTATGAAGTCACCTTTTTTTTCTCTCATGTGCTAAAAACTACCACATTGATCATATAGGTTTAAATGGTCTAGATCTATTAAAAACTAAATAAAAATACAGAATAAAATATATATTTATTTATGAAAAAAGATGATTGTGCAAAATTCAAATAGAATTACAGTTGTTTTTCTATAGTAATAGAAAATAAGAACACTATAGGCAACATCATGGGAGGGATTGGCATGCCAATACAATTTTTTTTTCAAGATCGTGCATTGGCACGTTTTTCATTAAGCAGGAGATGACAATACAAATTATTGAAGAAGTTCAAATTTCCTCGCTGCTGCTTTCAGCCTTGCCATCTCAAACTATCCTTTTGTCGTAGCCCTAAGATAATTGATTCTCTCTTTCCCTACGCTTCAGGTCAAAAAGTTTTAGCATCACCAAAGATATCATCGAAGTGGAACAACTAAATAAAATATGTCAGTTACAATGATCATGGATTAAATTTGGCATCTTCACAGAGATGACCAAGGAGAGGAAAACATGTTCAGTTGGCCAACACTTTGACAAAATTAAGAAAAAGAATATTTTTTGATATCTTACATCCTATTGTTCAATCGATTCCTCAGTGCAAATGTGTGAGACGCTCGCAAGCATAGTTTGGATTTTTTTTGTCTTTCCGAGAAGGTGGACACAAGTGGAAACAAATATGATCATAGCATAGTTCAGGCTGTCTGCACTGCGCACTGTAAAAGCATCCAGCAGGACCATATAGCGGAGAAAGGCGCTGCAACGCGTACCGTAAATGAGCGCGCGGACGCCGCTCGTCCGCTATTCCCAGCGGCTTCCAGGAGCTACGCTAAACCGGTCTGTGGGAGAGAGAGGAGAGAGGTGACGGCGGGCCCCACTATTTCAACTAGCAAAAAAAATGTTATAACTCACAAACTAAAAACTCAAATTAAATTTCGATTGCACCATTGAATTCGTTTCAATAAATCCTTCAAAATTAGATCTCACATAGATATATTTAGATAAAGTGACAAGTAGGCCCACAGTGGATAGAGGATGATATAGAGGTGTTGATGTAAAAGTGAATCTGCAAACACAAAGGGCTAATACCCGAAGTCGATATCCAAAGCGTGCCAGTCAATTTGACCTGTTAATCGACAAGGACGAAGATACGAGCACTTTGGTCCTGACAACAGCGATACGCCCGGAAGTCACGGCCAAGAGGTACTCACACGGAACTCGAGGATAGTTTGAGATGGCAAGGCTGAAAGCAGCAGCGAGGAAATTTGAACTTCTTCAATAATTTGTATTGTCATCTCCTGCTTAATGAAAAACGTGCCAATGCACGATCTTGAAAAAAAAATTGTATTGGCATGCCAATCCCTCCCATGATGTTGCCTATAGTGTTCTTATTTTCTATTACTATAGAAAAACAACTGTAATTCTATTTGAATTTTGCACAATCATCTTTTTTCATAAATAAATATATATTTTATTCTGTATTTTTATTTAGTTTTTAATAGATCTAGACCATTTAAACCTATATGATCAATGTGGTAGTTTTTAGCACATGAGAGAAAAAAAAGGTGACTTCATAACTTTTTCCTTATAACAATTCACTCACTTTTTAAGTAGGAGCGTTTCAACGTATGGAAAACAAACTACTATTTCGTGTCAAATCTAGAAATTTCTAGTTATAATTTATTGACTATTTATTTAATTATTTTTAAATTCCAATTCATTAGATTTCTAAATTATGTTTTCATAGTTTTTTGTTGAAAACTCCCATTTAATAGTCGTACTTTACATGGACTCTTTATTAAATATTTCTTTCCAAACTCGTATCAAAATCAAATTATTTTACTATTTTGAATTTATTATTTATTAATTGGGTTTATGTTAGACATGAACTCTTTGATTTAATATAATCAATTTGATCATCATAAAATTCAACAACAAAGGTTATTTTTTATTCTAATTAATGTAAGAATTTCTAGACTTTCTCAATGAACATGAAGACTCATTTTAACACTGTTGTAAATAGATAGATTTTACTCGTACATTTAGCAATATCTTAATTTTTATGTTAGCACAAAATGTCTTACCATTGGCTAGCTTTTTAGACTTCCTGGTAGAGTGTACATAATGGATACCATATCTTATCCTATCTTATACTTTTATAAAGCAAAACCCCATTAGCTATTTATCTTGACATGCAAGTTGATATCCAACTAGGCAATGCACTGTCACATAAAATTGAAATCCACTAAGCAAAACTCCACTAGCTATTTATCTCAACATGCAAGCTGCTGCCGTGGCAAGACGGTGGCCGCCGGAGCTGCAGGTGACCGCCACCGGCAGCGGCCGCGGCAAGACGGTGGTGGGCTCGACGCGGCGCGTATGCGACGCCGGCACCGTGCCGATGGACCGTGTACTCGCGCCTCTTCAATGAGCGAGAGGAAAAAATGACGAGAATATAAAAATAAAAATAAAAATGTATTCCACCTTGTATGTTAGCCCGTATGTGCACAGTCAGCATGTTACGTCAGCATCTAGAGTAGACCAGGATCTGTATGGACTAGATAAAGCCCGAAGCTAAGCTCATATAACTAGAAATACTAATTTTAGAGTAGAGGGAACACCTCTTGCCAACTTGGATGACCGGAATTTTCCTCTTTTCGAAACACATGCCGACATGGGCGGTGCAGGCGACGTTTTCACAGGGCAAAAGAAAGGAAACCACGCGGCAATAAGCAAGTCATGATTGCATTCTCATGCACACTACGTACTGTTTGTATATAAACTCACCCGGTTCGTCCTGTTCGCTCAACCAAATAAGTCAGCTATCAACACTATTTTTCTCTCACAATAAATCAGCAAATAGTACTTTCAGCCATAGCTTATGAGCCAAACGAATAGGGCACGCGGCCATCAATCAATCAATTAGTACGTCCTCCCCTTCCCTATTGACTCGTGTGTACCATATATTCACGATCCAGTACGAATAACGACAGGTGTGGTGGTTTGAGTTGCATGATGATCATCCTCTTGTTCCTCGCTGCATCGTCGTCGACAGCGGTGTGTAAGTTACATTTGAGTGACCATCTCTTATTTTTCTCCTTAAATCTCTCTCTCTAAATCTCTGTCTCTCTACACTAGGTGCTGATGAACTGATCTTCCTGGCCGGTGCAGGGGTCGTCGTCCACACCTGCTCGAGGTCAGAACTGTAAGGAACCATGCATATAGCCTCACGAGTGTAAGCAGTAATGCTACAACACTAGATGAGAGCAATTTCACGCTGATATTTTGTCAAAAGGAGGATTGTTATGCGAAGCCAGAGAAAGTTAAATCTGCCCTGCAGCACCTGAAGGGTGACGGCTACATACTGTTGCTTGCCGACAGACCTGTGCTACAGGACACTGGACGAGTGCAGGGCGGCGTGCGGTCGTTGCAATCCCGAGTGCCCCGCATAGCATACATTCTCCCTCTCCCCTCAAATAGACCATCCATCCATCGCATGCAGTCGGTATTGTGCTTAACGTGAATGATTACAGTAATAAGCAAGCTCGGTACGGTAGTATGTGCCGCCAGTTCTTCCATCTTTTATTTGTGTTACTTTTGGATTCTCAAGTAGTCAAGTGTCATGGGTTTTCGTCTCTTCTTTAGTTTAGTTTTCTGGTGGTGACACTATTTATGTCAAACATTGTTCTTCAGAGTCAGAAAAAAAATGTTTGATCTCCGAACCCAACGCGTGATATGCATTGAACAGCTGCAATCAGCTGTCCCTCTGGTTCCAGGTCTAATTAACTAATGCAAAAATTTACGGTGTATAATAAATTTCAAGTGTGTATTTCCAGATATGTCACTGCCTAGAGGGCCTATCAATATTCAAATCCGATGCAGAAATTTACGGCTGTGATTAGATGATTTAATCAGCTCTTATTACACTTACTGGACGCTGATGCTGAAAGTATATCCTAAACAAAAACATCCACTTCTCAACACAACACAAACTCAGGCTTCACAAAAGGACGTAGCGACACGACATTTGTGTGGGCCAGGCTGATTGTGAGAGAGGCAGTCAGAGCTGCATAGAGCCATCATATTTCTCTTGCTACATGCATTCGATTCGAGGGGAAAAAAATCCCATGCATTCAAAAAAAGGAAAGGAAAATCTAAAATTGCCATGCAAGCGAGAGTTATGAGGATCCTCGGTATTTTTGTGCAGGCGACGTTTTCTCATGGCAAAAGAAAGGAAACACACGGCAATTAAGGGGATTGCAAGCAGGTGTGTGTTTTTCTCATGCACACACTACGCACCGTGTATGTAAAAAACCACCTAGTAGAAGCAATTAAGAGGAAGTCATCGGTTAACCCTTGCAGGTTGACTCCTGTACCATTCACGACGATCCAATATAAATGACAGGTGTGGAGGTTTGGGGTGCATCATGATTCCTCGCTGCATCGTCGACGACGGTATTGTGTAAGTGTGCAACTGACCATCTCTGATTTTTACCCTTGTTAAGTTTCGTGCTGATGAACCGATCTTCCCGATGATGCAGCGGGTCGTCCTCAATTGCTCGAGGTCCAAACTGCAAGGAGTAATAATACTAGTACAACACTAGGAGATGAGAGCAAGATCACGCTGATATTTTGCGAAGAGAAGTCCTGTGGTGACAACGGCGAACTTGATTGCTAGTGTTGCTTACCGACAGACGTGTGCTACGGTACGCAGGCTAAGTGCTGGGAGGAGTGCCCTCATTGCAAATTTGCAATCCTCGAATCGACCATTGCGCGCAAGCATGCGGTTGGAACTCGATCGAATGATTACAGTAATAAGCAGGCAATTAAGCTCTGTGTGAAGACTGTAGTATGTGCCGCCCGTTCTTCCATGTTTGTTTAATTTGTGTTACTTGCTCTGTGTGTAGACTGTAGTATGTGCCGCTCGTTCTTCCATCTTTGTTTAATTTGTGTTACTTTTGGATTCTCAAGTGTCGTCATGGGCTAGCGCCGGGCGGCTCGTGCGTGCCCCACCTCTTCCTCACCGATCCGATCCTTGGCGCAGTTGAGCACGAGCCGGGACTGCGCGGCGCGGCGCGGCCGTCTAGCAGGTCGACCAGGCTCACCTACGTGTCGCACATCATGCCGGCCTACAGGCCGCTTGCCCCTGCAGCGTGGCGTCCGCGGTTAGTCGGCGCGCGTGCTTGGGCTGTCGTTGTTGCGACTTTCAATGATGTCGATTCACCCATCGTTTCGACCATTCTAGTTCAGGATCTAACGCACCTACCAAAAGTTATCACGCCGCCCTCTGCGCTTCACCCATGCCAATCGTATGAGAAGCACATATTAAAAAAAATAATCACTGTAATAATGATCTAGGCCCTGTTCGCAGGCAGCTGATGCTGATGCTAATTTGTTATAAGAAAAACACTGTTGGTTGATTCTAACTGATAAATTCAAGCGAACAAGGCCCTAGTTGTTTTGCCCATTGCTTGATACAGCTGCTACAAAATTCTTCAGGTTATACAGTAACCATGAGATCCCGGCAAGCAGGCATAATTTTCACAGCTCGAAGTACAGTATTGAAAGTACTGTGTTCCGGAAAGCACTGCAGACATCATTACCAGAGAACCAAGAACTGATGATACCATTACTCTCATGAACTCCATTTATCCATTTGTCCACAAGCCTGAAACCCTGGGACGTTGCGTTAGCAAGGATGGAGTCCTCATCAACTCGTCGCTGGATGTAGCAAAGAATGAGAGCAGGGACTGAATCCTTGTTAGCTCTGTCAGAAATCAGCTCCCTCGCAGTCACGAACAGAGGGAGTATAGCATCAGGATTGTAGGTCACGTCGGTGCCTATTATGCAATCAAAACCTGCGCCATTACCGGGAAGTTTCCCGGACTGCCTTCATATCATCTTTGTTGCCCCAAAATAACTTCCTAATCATGATTCTGCTCAGCAAATTAGGCTCCAAGTTCGAGGAGACATTTTGTTAAGGAGGTCCAGTGATTCTTCATCCCCATCTGTAGCGACAACAAACTCAGTGAAACTTGCAGCAACCATCGAGCAGATGCCAGCTGAGCCACAGCCCAACTCCAGGACCCTTTTGCCTGCAACAATGGAAGGATTCTCTGCTAGAAGACAGCACATGAATTGAGCAGACTCCCAAAGCATTAAGCCAGTTGATTTGCAGGTGTGCTGGTATTCCTTCCTGAGCATCCTTATTTTGAAGTCGTGACCTTTTGCTTTGATCCCAATGATTTGTACCTACAAACCAAATGACTTTGTGAACTTCACAAGACAATGACAATGTTAAAAGGCTACCTGGAAACCATAAAGAGAAAAATAAGTCAAAACTAGTGGCTGAAAAGGATAATCAACTTTTTATGTTTATGGTGTTTATGATCATGAACCACTTAAGTCATGTTGCAAGTAGAAAGACTGTAGAGCTGGAGACCTGCCATTATGTTACAGTAAAAACATTGCATTTTTGGCAACCATAAGATTGCATACCAATGCTACATCTTGATAAGCATAGGGGGTTGTCTTTTTGTGTATACCGAACAGTCATACCCCAAACCCAGTTAAGCAAATTCTGTAGCATAATTGCCTTGTTTCAGATGAAAAGGGACAAAAGTTCAAACAGACCTTTCAATTTCTTTCATTTTTCTTTTTGCGATTATCTTTCCAATTTCTTGTCTTACCTAGGAATTGGGTCCAAGCTACCTTCACCTTAAATTCAGCTAGTCCTCAAGGTCCAAATGGTCAACACGATCTCCTTGCTTGCAAAGGAGAGGAGGATAAGCTAGCTACTGACACATCTAAGAATAGCAGCGGTGAAGAAATCGATCTTTCTGAAGATTTTTGCAACATGTTTGGGACATCACACAGCCTTGATGAGGTGCAGTGAAATAATTGAATGTCACAGCAGCGAATTGATTACCATTTACTTTGCTATAACTTCGTCTTATTTGAACTTAATATTTAAAATTAAAACAAAGAGCTTACGAGGGATACTTTGAAAGCTTGGTAGTTGAGTCTGAAGAAGTATAAGACAAGAAATTGGAAAGATAATCGCAAAAAGAAAAATGAAAGAAATTGAAAGGTCTGTTTGAACTTTTGTCCCTTTTCATCTGAAACAAGGCAATTATGCTACAGAATTTGCTTAACTGGGTTTGGGGTATGACTGTTCGGTATACACAAAAAGACAACCCCCTATGCTTATCAAGATGTAGCATTGGTATGCAATCTTATGGTTGCCAAAAATGCAATGTTTTTACTGTAACATAATGGCAGGTCTCCAGCTCTACAGTCTTTCTACTTGCAACATGACTTAAGTGGTTCATGATCATAAACACCATAAACATAAAAAGTTGATTATCCTTTTCAGCCACTAGTTTTGACTTATTTTTCTCTTTATGGTTTCCAGGTAGCCTTTTAACATTGTCATTGTCTTGTGAAGTTCACAAAGTCATTTGGTTTGTAGGTACAAATCATTGGGATCAAAGCAAAAGGTCACGACTTCAAAATAAGGATGCTCAGGAAGGAATACCAGCACACCTGCAAATCAACTGGCTTAATGCTTTGGGAGTCTGCTCAATTCATGTGCTGTCTTCTAGCAGAGAATCCTTCCATTGTTGCAGGCAAAAGGGTCCTGGAGTTGGGCTGTGGCTCAGCTGGCATCTGCTCGATGGTTGCTGCAAGTTTCACTGAGTTTGTTGTCGCTACAGATGGGGATGAAGAATCACTGGACCTCCTTAAACAAAATGTCTCCTCGAACTTGGAGCCTAATTTGCTGAGCAGAATCATGATTAGGAAGTTATTTTGGGGCAACAAAGATGATATGAAGGCAGTCCGGGAACTTCCCGGTAATGGCGCAGGTTTTGATTGCATAATAGGCACCGACGTGACCTACAATCCTGATGCTATACTCCCTCTGTTCGTGACTGCGAGGGAGCTGATTTCTGACAGAGCTAACAAGGATTCAGTCCCTGCTCTCATTCTTTGCTACATCCAGCGACGAGTTGATGAGGACTCCATCCTTGCTAACGCAACGTCCCAGGGTTTCAGGCTTGTGGACAAATGGATAAATGGAGTTCATGAGAGTAATGGTATCATCAGTTCTTGGTTCTCTGGTAATGATGTCTGCAGTGCTTTCCGGAACACAGTACTTTCAATACTGTACTTCGAGCTGTGAAAATTATGCCTGCTTGCCGGGATCTCATGGTTACTGTATAACCTGAAGAATTTTTGTAGCAGCTGTATCAAGCAATGGGCAAAACAACTAGGGCCTTGTTCGCTTGAATTTATCAGTTAGAATCAACCAACAGTGTTTTTCTTATAACAAATTAGCATCAGCATCAGCTGCCTGCGAACAGGGCCTAGATCATTATTACAGTGATTATTTTTTTTAATATGTGCTTCTCATACGATTGGCATGGGTGAAGCGCAGAGGGCGGCGTGATAACTTTTGGTAGGTGCGTTAGATCCTGAACTAGAATGGTCGAAACGATGGGTGAATCGACATCATTGAAAGTCGCAACAACGACAGCCCAAGCACGCGCGCCGACTAACCGCGGACGCCACGCTGCAGGGGCAAGCGGCCTGTAGGCCGGCATGATGTGCGACACGTAGGTGAGCCTGGTCGACCTGCTAGACGGCCGCGCCGCGCCGCGCAGTCCCGGCTCGTGCTCAACTGCGCCAAGGATCGGATCGGTGAGGAAGAGGTGGGGCACGCACGAGCCGCCCGGCGCTAGCCCATGACGACACTTGAGAATCCAAAAGTAACACAAATTAAACAAAGATGGAAGAACGAGCGGCACATACTACAGTCTACACACAGAGCAAGTAACACAAATTAAACAAACATGGAAGAACGGGCGGCACATACTACAGTCTTCACACAGAGCTTAATTGCCTGCTTATTACTGTAATCATTCGATCGAGTTCCAACCGCATGCTTGCGCGCAATGGTCGATTCGAGGATTGCAAATTTGCAATGAGGGCACTCCTCCCAGCACTTAGCCTGCGTACCGTAGCACACGTCTGTCGGTAAGCAACACTAGCAATCAAGTTCGCCGTTGTCACCACAGGACTTCTCTTCGCAAAATATCAGCGTGATCTTGCTCTCATCTCCTAGTGTTGTACTAGTATTATTACTCCTTGCAGTTTGGACCTCGAGCAATTGAGGACGACCCGCTGCATCATCGGGAAGATCGGTTCATCAGCACGAACTTAACAAGGGTAAAAATCAGAGATGGTCAGTTGCACACTTACACAATACCGTCGTCGACGATGCAGCGAGGAATCATGATGCACCCCAAACCTCCACACCTGTCATTTATATTGGATCGTCGTGAATGGTACAGGAGTCAACCTGCAAGGGTTAACCGATGACTTCCTCTTAATTGCTTCTACTAGGTGGTTTTTTACATACACGGTGCGTAGTGTGTGCATGAGAAAAACACACACCTGCTTGCAATCCCCTTAATTGCCGTGTGTTTCCTTTCTTTTGCCATGAGAAAACGTCGCCTGCACAAAAATACCGAGGATCCTCATAACTCTCGCTTGCATGGCAATTTTAGATTTTCCTTTCCTTTTTTTGAATGCATGGGATTTTTTTCCCCTCGAATCGAATGCATGTAGCAAGAGAAATATGATGGCTCTATGCAGCTCTGACTGCCTCTCTCACAATCAGCCTGGCCCACACAAATGTCGTGTCGCTACGTCCTTTTGTGAAGCCTGAGTTTGTGTTGTGTTGAGAAGTGGATGTTTTTGTTTTAGGATATACTTTCAGCATCAGCGTCCAGTAAGTGTAATAAGAGCTGATTAAATCATCTAATCACAGCCGTAAATTTCTGCATCGGATTTGAATATTTGATAGGCCCTCTAGGCAGTGACATATCTGGAAATACACACTTGAAATTTATTATACACCGTAAATTTTTGCA
Organism: Tripidium arundinaceum; assembly: GCA_030439765.1. Classification (NCBI taxonomy): domain Eukaryota; kingdom Viridiplantae; phylum Streptophyta; class Magnoliopsida; order Poales; family Poaceae; genus Tripidium; species Tripidium arundinaceum. The sequence goes on along the minus strand of JAHUYU010002991.1, from coordinate 3,050 downwards.
TTAGTTAATTAGACCTGGAACCAGAGGGACAGCTGATTGCAGCTGTTCAATGCATATCACGCGTTGGGTTCGGAGATCAAACATTTTTTTTCTGACTCTGAAGAACAATGTTTGACATAAATAGTGTCACCACCAGAAAACTAAACTAAAGAAGAGACGAAAACCCATGACACTTGACTACTTGAGAATCCAAAAGTAACACAATAAAAGATGGAAGAACTGGCGGCACATACTACCGTACCGAGCTTGCTTATTACTGTAATCATTCACGTTAAGCACAATACCGACTGCATGCGATGGATGGATGGTCTATTTGAGGGGAGAGGGAGAATGTATGCTATGCGGGGCACTCGGGATTGCAACGACCGCACGCCGCCCTGCACTCGTCCAGTGTCCTGTAGCACAGGTCTGTCGGCAAGCAACAGTATGTAGCCGTCACCCTTCAGGTGCTGCAGGGCAGATTTAACTTTCTCTGGCTTCGCATAACAATCCTCCTTTTGACAAAATATCAGCGTGAAATTGCTCTCATCTAGTGTTGTAGCATTACTGCTTACACTCGTGAGGCTATATGCATGGTTCCTTACAGTTCTGACCTCGAGCAGGTGTGGACGACGACCCCTGCACCGGCCAGGAAGATCAGTTCATCAGCACCTAGTGTAGAGAGACAGAGATTTAGAGAGAGAGATTTAAGGAGAAAAATAAGAGATGGTCACTCAAATGTAACTTACACACCGCTGTCGACGACGATGCAGCGAGGAACAAGAGGATGATCATCATGCAACTCAAACCACCACACCTGTCGTTATTCGTACTGGATCGTGAATATATGGTACACACGAGTCAATAGGGAAGGGGAGGACGTACTAATTGATTGATTGATGGCCGCGTGCCCTATTCGTTTGGCTCATAAGCTATGGCTGAAAGTACTATTTGCTGATTTATTGTGAGAGAAAAATAGTGTTGATAGCTGACTTATTTGGTTGAGCGAACAGGACGAACCGGGTGAGTTTATATACAAACAGTACGTAGTGTGCATGAGAATGCAATCATGACTTGCTTATTGCCGCGTGGTTTCCTTTCTTTTGCCCTGTGAAAACGTCGCCTGCACCGCCCATGTCGGCATGTGTTTCGAAAAGAGGAAAATTCCGGTCATCCAAGTTGGCAAGAGGTGTTCCCTCTACTCTAAAATTAGTATTTCTAGTTATATGAGCTTAGCTTCGGGCTTTATCTAGTCCATACAGATCCTGGTCTACTCTAGATGCTGACGTAACATGCTGACTGTGCACATACGGGCTAACATACAAGGTGGAATACATTTTTATTTTTATTTTTATATTCTCGTCATTTTTTCCTCTCGCTCATTGAAGAGGCGCGAGTACACGGTCCATCGGCACGGTGCCGGCGTCGCATACGCGCCGCGTCGAGCCCACCACCGTCTTGCCGCGGCCGCTGCCGGTGGCGGTCACCTGCAGCTCCGGCGGCCACCGTCTTGCCACGGCAGCATCTAGAGTAGACCAGGATCTGTATGGACTAGATAAAGCCCGAAGCTAAGCTCATATAACTAGAAATACTAATTTTAGAGTAGAGGGAACACCTCTTGCCAACTTGGATGACCGGAATTTTCCTCTTTTCGAAACACATGCCGACATGGGCGGTGCAGGCGACGTTTTCACAGGGCAAAAGAAAGGAAACCACGCGGCAATAAGCAAGTCATGATTGCATTCTCATGCACACTACGTACTGTTTGTATATAAACTCACCCGGTTCGTCCTGTTCGCTCAACCAAATAAGTCAGCTATCAACACTATTTTTCTCTCACAATAAATCAGCAAATAGTACTTTCAGCCATAGCTTATGAGCCAAACGAATAGGGCACGCGGCCATCAATCAATCAATTAGTACGTCCTCCCCTTCCCTATTGACTCGTGTGTACCATATATTCACGATCCAGTACGAATAACGACAGGTGTGGTGGTTTGAGTTGCATGAGAATGCAATCATGACTTGCTTATTGCCGCGTGGTTTCCTTTCTTTTGCCCTGTGAAAACGTCGCCTGCACCGCCCATGTCGGCATGTGTTTCGAAAAGAGGAAAATTCCGGTCATCCAAGTTGGCAAGAGGTGTTCCCTCTACTCTAAAATTAGTATTTCTAGTTATATGAGCTTAGCTTCGGGCTTTATCTAGTCCATACAGATCCTGGTCTACTCTAGATGCTGCCGTGGCAAGACGGTGGCCGCCGGAGCTGCAGGTGACCGCCACCGGCAGCGGCCGCGGCAAGACGGTGGTGGGCTCGACGCGGCGCGTATGCGACGCCGGCACCGTGCCGATGGACCGTGTACTCGCGCCTCTTCAATGAGCGAGAGGAAAAAATGACGAGAATATAAAATAAAAATAAAAATGTATTCCACCTTGTATGTTAGCCGTATGTGCACAGTCAGCATGTTACGTCAGCATCTAGAGTAGACCAGGATCTGTATGGACTAGATAAAGCCCGAAGCTAAGCTCATATAACTAGAAATACTAATTTTAGAGTAGAGGGAACACCTCTTGCCAACTTGGATGACCGGAATTTTCCTCTTTCGAAACACATGCCGACATGGGCGGTGCAGGCGACGTTTTCACAGGGCAAAAGAAAGGAAACCACGCGGCAATAAGCAAGTCATGATTGCATTCTCATGCACACTACGTACTGTTTGTATATAAACTCACCCGGTTCGTCCTGTTCGCTCAACCAAATAAGTCAGCTATCAACACTATTTTTCTCTCACAATAAATCAGCAAATAGTACTTTCAGCCATAGCTTATGAGCCAAACGAATAGGGCACGCGGCCATCAATCAATCAATTAGTACGTCCTCCCCTTCCCTATTGACTCGTGTGTACCATATATTCACGATCCAGTACGAATAACGACAGGTGTGGTGGTTTGAGTTGCATGATGATCATCCTCTTGTTCCTCGCTGCATCGTCGTCGACAGCGGTGTGTAAGTTACATTTGAGTGACCATCTCTTATTTTTCTCCTTAAATCTCTCTCTCTAAATCTCTGTCTCT
>JAHUYU010000267.1:0-23464 GCA_030439765.1 Tripidium arundinaceum | reverse complement strand
AGAGTGTTTGTTCCATTGAACCTTGTAGAATCTGATGGTTCTACTTCGAGTGACACGATCTTTTTGATCTAGAATTCGGACAGGATATTCTGTATAGGTCAGATCTGGTTCTAACTCAACCCCTTCAACATCTACCACTTGGTCTGGCACTCGCAGACATTTCTTCAACTGCGATACATGAAACACCTTGTGGACCGCTGAGAGTTGTTCAGGTAACTCCAAACGATATGCCACTTTTCCACATCGCTCGAGGATTTGAAATGGACCAATATAGCGAGGTGCTAACTTGCCCTTAACCCCAAAACGAGTGACTCCTTTCATAGGTGACACTTTCAAGTATACATAGTCCCCTACTGCAAATATCAGTGGTCGGCGCCATTTGAAGCGCTGTATGGTCGCAGATGCAGAACTCCATTAAATTGGTCTGAACCTGGAGAGAGATGGTTCTTTGGGGTAGACCTGGTGAAGGAAGCTGAAGAGAAGGTCAGACAGATACAAAATAATTTGAAGGTAGCACAATCACGACAGAAGAGTTACTCTGACAAATGGCGTCGACCACTGATATTTGCAGTAGGGGACTATGTATACTTGAAAGTGTCACCTATGAAAGGAGTCACTCGTTTTGGGGTTAAGGGCAAGTTAGCACCTCGCTATATTGGTCCATTTCAAATCCTCGAGCGATGTGGAAAAGTGGCATATCGTTTGGAGTTACCTGAACAACTCTCAGCGGTCCACAAGGTGTTTCATGTATCGCAGTTGAAGAAATGTCTGCGAGTGCCAGACCAAGTGGTAGATGTTGAAGGGGTTGAGTTAGAACCAGATCTGACCTATACAGAATATCCTGTCCGAATTCTAGATCAAAAAGATCGTGTCACTCGAAGTAGAACCATCAGATTCTACAAGGTTCAATGGAACAAACACTCTGAAGAAGAAGCTACTTGGGAGTCTGAAGACTACCTGCTAGAGAACTTTCCTGAGTTTCTTGCTTCTGTTTAGGTTACAGTTCCTCTTCTACAGAATGTAACCTTCCTTTTTATAAAAACCCTTATCTGTTTTATGAAATAAGACTGAGATGTGTAAGCCTGACACATTTCCTTTTCCATTACTTGACCCAAGGCTTTAAATCTTGGGACGAGATTTCTTTAAGGGGGAAGGAACTGTAACACCTCTGGTGTTAAGTAACATTTAAAACCTACCATGTCATCATATGCATTGCAAAGCACCCATATATGGTCATCATTTCATGTGCACCAACTTAAAATAAGTTTTAATTTCAAGTTGGTTGTGCATAGGAGAGTAGCATGTTTAGTTTATGCTTTTGGTATTGTTGTGAAACCCAACTAGTTGTTAAGTGGATTCACTTTTGATTTTTGGTACAAGTGATATTTCATGTATGTTTGTGTATATGTGTATGTGTATATCTATATATATATATAATATGGTTTAAACCCTAAAATAGTAGTTTTGGGTGGTCTTCTTTGAAATGCCATGGTTATACTTTCAAAAAGTGTTTTGAACTCTATTCAATGAATAGTGCATTTCAAAAACCAATTTCCTAATTAAATATTAAAGGGAAAAACCTTAAATTCTATATTACCCTTTTACCCTTTTTCTATAGTTTAAAAATTATACATAATTTGGAGTTGACACAAAAAGCAAAGTTGTAGTACTGGTTAAGAGGTACAACTTTGGTATATGAAGTTTTTAAAGTTTTAATATAAAATTTAAAGTAATTTTGAAAACATTCAAACCTTGATTTGAACCCCAAATTCAAATTTCAAAATCTAAGCAGAATTTGAAGATGGTCCAAATATGAAAGTTGTAGAACATGAAAAATGGAACAACTTTTATTTTTGGAGATTTTCAAGTTGTTATATAATTTTGAAAGTAATTTGAAAATTGGAGTCAGTGGCATTTCTGTAAATAATTCGATTTTGACCAAGGTGTCTGCCTGCTCGTCGCCGGCCACCGCCTTGCCGAGCTTCCAGGCGCGTCCGCGGCCACCTCCTGCTTCCACATGGACGCCGCAAGCAGCTGCTGTCGCGCGCGCGTTCCTCCGGCCGCGCAATAAAGCCCGAAGCGCCGCCATCGTCTTCCTTTTCTCCCTGTTTGGCCACCGCCGCCGTCACCGAGCTCTCGGTTCGCCGGCGAAATACATCGTCGTCTCTCCACCTCCGTCCAATTGCTCTCGCAGTCAAGTCTGCCTCACTCTCGCGCTTCGGTTGAGCCCTTTCGTGTCGTCCCTTTCTGCCAGAGTCGGGCGGAAGCCATCATCTTTCTCACCGCCGTCCCGGAGCGCCGCCGCAACCCGCTCCGCCGTGGTCACGCCACTCCGGTGAGCCTCTGGACCTCCCGTTGGGTGTGCTGAGCTCGTCTTGATGTCTAGATGGTGATCGGCTCCTCCGTTTTGTCTCTACCGTACAGGTCACACCGGAACGCCGTCGTCTTTGCCGGTTCACGCCGCCGTTTCCACCATCACCTGCGGCAGCTCATCTCCGTTTCGTCTCCGCCGTGACTGAGTAGCCGTTTGAAGTCACGGTGAGCTCCTGATGCTACCTGTGTCATCCATTTGATCGCTACCGTTCTATAGTCGTTGGCGTAGCTTCGCGCCGCCGTGCCGAGCGCCGTCGTACCGCCATGGCCGGTGCCATAGGTGCGCCAGAGTCTTTTTCTTGCGGTTTATGGCTTAGACAGGTTCGTAGTAACTCCAGGGATGCGAAGCATTAGATGGTTTCGCTGGAAACGCTCTGGTTCGCCGTAGCCGCCTCGCCGGAGTCCCGCCGTGCCGCCATCGTCGCCGGTGAACACGCTCTGGTGAGCTAGGGGCTCGACGGTCCGGTGAACACGCTCTGGTGAGCTAGGAGTCCCGCCGTGCCGCCATCGTCTCCGTGAGTTCGCAAGGTGAAGGAGGTCACGTTGGTACTAACCTCACCGCCGGCGAGCTCATCGCCGGCGAGAAATCACCGGTCAGCGCTGGGGTCAGCACCGGAGTACTGTGCCGATGACCGGGGTCCCACCTGTCAGTCTCTGGAAGAAAGAGAGAGAACGCGGGAGATGTTTTTGCTATTTTCAGAAAATGAGGAATAGTGCTGATATTTGTTCTTTTTGTATGATTTTTTGTACAGCTCCAAAAATTGTGAAAATTTTTGTGTAGCCTTTCTGATATGTGTAGTATTTATGAAAAATATAAAACTTGAATTTCCAATGCTTTTTATGTGTAGTAAAAATTAGCCAATTAATTCATAAATGGACATTCTAGGATTTTTAATAGATAAAATATAAGTCCAAAAATTATGAAATTTGTTTTGCCACTATTTCTTGGTATGACCAATCTGTATAAAAAGTTTGAGATCATTTTGACAAAGTTTAATTTTGACCTTTTAATACTTAATTATTAATTAGTGTAAATAAGGAGAATTATGTTAATAATTTAGTTTTTGTGTGATTTTGGCTTGAGTGATGACCTTGGGTCATTAACCCTAATGATCCTTGGCACTTAAGTTTATAATTGAGTTTATGTTTAACCATAATTAAGTTTTGTTAATTAATTAATTATTTAATTAATTAAAATGATTAATGATTAATAATTAATGAGACCCTAAAACCTAATTACTTGAGTAGTGATTAGGGTTTGTTAATGACTTGTCTTATACCTAATGATGGTCATTAGTGACTAATGACTTAGAGAACCCTAAAGCAGTACAACAAGTTGGTTTTGTTGGCTTGCAACTGTACCGTGAAGGAAAGTTGTACTCAAGTCAATTAATCCTGTTTTAATATCTTTACCATGTTATCATGTTTCATCATGAGCATTTCATTAAGCATGCATCATTATCACGTATAGTGAACGAGGTTGAACCCGAAAGAGTTGACCAAGCTCCAGAGGAAGGTCAACCACCAGTTGAATTTGGGTTTGACATCTGTGGTACTTCAGAGGAGCCTGACTACTCTATCAACCAAGGCAAGCCCCGGATGCATTCAACCCTACCTTGAATTTTATAAAGTTTTACATCACTAATTATGATATGTTGCATTAGGTAATTAGGAGTTGAGTGGTTACCTAATTGTTGCATTACCAACCTTGATTATTACTATATCATCCTTGATACCTGTTTTGATTTAAAAATGCCTAGTTATGCTTAGCTATGCTTAGTAAGATAGGCTTTTAATGAAAAGTTTCAAATGATATGGTGATGACATAACTTGATGAATAGTGAGTTATGTTTTATAATATGAGACCGGACGGGTAACTTGCATCGGGAATGGAGTCCCATGTAGTGTTTCCGTCTGAGTCGGTTAAGGACCGTCCGTTGGTTGGCCCTTGGATCAAGAACTTTGTTAGTACTGGCCACATGCTCCGGTAAGCCCTACTTCGGCTATTCCGTTACGAGAATGGCTACTCGCGCACTGGAGTGGAGAGATGGCGAGAGTAGCATGTACCCACGTGGCAAAGGGCTGGATTAGTGGTGTACTGTGCTCTCGGGTGGCGCGGACCCATTCTTGTCTTGGAGGATCCGTGAGTCAGGTTGATATATGTAGGTTAAAGTCCCGCATATGTCGTGTGGTTAGGAAGCCTCAGCTGAGTTTTGTAAGCGGTTCGAATCGTCGTTTGCTCCACGAGAAAAGGAGACTTGATTCTCGCACCATCATCGTAGTTAAGAAATGAAACATGATGAAAGAATGAGATGAATTGTGATGACAAGTGTTTGATCTAGACTAGGAAATTACTCATCTTTAATGATGACTTTAAAAGAGTTAAAATAATGAAAGTTAAGGATTCATTGATAGCGAGCTTTTATGCAAATAAACTCTTGATGCTTGCTAAAACCTTACCTTGACTCCCTAAGCCTGCATTCCTGAGTCCTCTCCTCTTTTTAGTCGGGTAAGTCTTGTTGAGTACCCAGTACTCAGGGTTCTTTAACCCTTGTTGCAGGTGAGCCTCATGAGCAGGTCTGTTTCGGACCGTGCTGCATGACGGTTTTTCAAGTGGATAATGATGAGTAGCTGATATGACCCTTGGGCAGGGTATGACCTTTGTGTGCATATGTATAACGTTACTATTGCTACTCCACTACCTATGGTTTGTAATAATAATACTTAAGGTTTGTACGGTTTAAAACAACTGGTTTGTAAACTTAAGTTATGTAATGCTTCCGCACTTTTACTCTGATGTAATATATTTGTTTAAACTGTTGTAATACTGCAATGCCTCTGTAATGGGATCCTGCTCGGAAATAATGTGGATGATTCGGGTTTCCCGAGGACACCCGACAGACTTCTTAAGTTACTTGGTACACATGCATAGTCGTCAAAGGTCTTTGGGACAATGGCATATGCGTGTGGGCCATATAATTTAGGGGGTTCTGCCACACGGGCCTGGCTATCAGCGAGAGGAGCGATGGGAGAGGCGGGGCCCAGATGGCAGCCAGAGGGAGACAGGAGCAGCGCGGGGGCATCTGTGGCTGACGGGCGGGTCCCGCCGGTCGGTCACTGAGAGAGGGAGAAACGAGTTGGGCTGGCCTGTTGCACAGAGCTAGGCCAAGGCCCATGCGGTGAGGAGAGGGAGGTGCGAGAGGTGAAGATGGGCCGGACAGATTCGGCCTTGGAGAGTGATGGGGGTGAGCTGAAAATGATTTGGAGAAAAAGAGAAAGAAGAGAAGTTTGATGGACTGGTTTTCAAAGGAGTTTGGCCCAAAACAATAAAGTTTTTGTTATTTTCAAAACTTGATTTTGAAACTAAGTTTTGAAACAATTTAAAGTATATTTAAAACATTTTTAAAATAGGATTTTAAACTAAACTTAATTATTTTTCAAACAAAAGATTTTTAAACTAGTTTTTTTATTATTAGAATAAAGACTTGTTCGAGGCTTAAGCGGTCTTTCTAAATTCATTTTTCACATAATAAAAATCAAGGCAAAGGCATGAATGCAACACCCCATCAAAATTAATTGTAAAAGTTTTTTTTTGAAAATCACATTTCGCACTGTTTAAATTGCTAAACCCCTAATTAAATCTTAGAAATTTTAGAAAAAAATGACAAAATCATAAATTTTATTTAGTAAAAATTATTCACAACCCAAAATAGAAATTTTGGGGTGTGACAAACTACCCCCCTTTAACAAGAATCTTGCCCCAAGATTCACCGAAGCTACACTCAGTACAAAGAGGCAAATCATTCAAAGTCATAATAACAAAACATTCTAAGCTAAGGCACACTAACATGATAGGGTCCTTAGTCAAACACACTAGCACCCAACCTTAGCATCATTGCTATCGTGAAAAGTGCTCGGGTGAAAACCTACTTATACAAGGGCAAAGGTAAAACGATCTTGAAATCTTCAGTCCTCTTTTAGTGTGATGATTCTTCTAGCCGATGTAGAATCTTCCTGTTCTACAACACTCGTGGTAGGATCTTCATCCTCTTCATTGATCTTGGAAAACGAAGGGTTGCGATAAATTTTTTATTTGAAGCAAAGCAATAGGGAAGAAGGCCAAGATGAGAACGGATGAGAATAAGAAGAAGGCCAAGATGAGAAAAGACTTTGTTTTATGCTAAAATAGTATTAAAAGACGGCCATCTCTAACTAGGCTGGTGTACCCTCGGTCGGCTGCCTGTGGGGATGGAGACCCTGCTTCGCTGGTACTTTGATGTAATTTTTGTTTAGACCCTCTGGTCATTTTGTAATATTAATCACTTCTGTAATAAAAACTGATTTGTATCACTATATTGTCGTCGCATGTATGAGTAAACAGATCCTGGCATACATGTGATGTGCATTCGGTTTTGTTTTTAAAAACCGGTGTGACAAGGTGGTATCAGAGCTGTGTTGACCGTAGGACGCCAGCCTAGTTAGAGATGGCCGTCTTTTAATACTATTTTAGCATAAAACAAAGTCTTTTCTCATCTTGGCCTTCTTCTTATTCTCATCCGTTCTCATCTTGGCCTTCTTCCCTATTGCTTTGCTTCAAATAAAAATTTTATCGCAACCCTTCGTTTTCCAAGATCAATGAAGAGGATGAAGATCCTACCACGAGTGTTGTAGAACAGGAAGATTCTACATCGGCTAGAAGAATCATCACACTAAAAGAGGACTGAAGATTTCAAGATCGTTTTACCTTTGCCCTTGTATAAGTAGGTTTTCACCCGAGCACTTTTCACGATAGCAATGATGCTAAGGTTGGGTGCTAGTGTGTTTGACTAAGGACCCTATCATGTTAGTGTGCCTTAGCTTAGAATGTTTTGTTATTATGACTTTGAATGATTTGCCTCTTTGTACTGAGTGTAGCTTCGGTGAATCTTGGGGCAAGATTCTTGTTAAAGGGGGGTAGTTTGTCACACCCCAAAATTTCTATTTTGGGTTGTGAATAATTTTTACTAAATAAAATTTATGATTTTGTCATTTTTTTCTAAAATTTCTAAGATTTAATTAGGGGTTTAGCAATTTAAACAGTGCGAAATGTGATTTTCAAAAAAAAACTTTTACAATTAATTTTGATGGGGTGTTGCATTCATGCCTTTGCCTTGATTTTTATTATGTGAAAAATGAATTTAGAAAGACCGCTTAAGCCTCGAACAAGTCTTTATTCTAATAATAAAAAAACTAGTTTAAAAATCTTTTGTTTGAAAAATAATTAAGTTTAGTTTAAAATCCTATTTTAAAAATGTTTTAAATATACTTTAAATTGTTTCAAAACTTAGTTTCAAAATCAAGTTTTGAAAATAACAAAAACTTTATTGTTTTGGGCCAAACTCCTTTGAAAACCAGTCCATCAAACTTCTCTTCTTTCTCTTTTTCTCCAAATCATTTTCAGCTCACCCCCCTCACTCTCCAAGGCCGAATCTGTCCGGCCCATCTTCACCTCTCGCACCTCCCTCTCCTCACCGCATGGGCCTTGGCCTAGCTCTGTGCAACAGGCCAGCCCAACTCGTTTCTCCCTCTCTCAGTGACCGACCGGCGGGACCCGCCCGTCAGCCACAGATGCCCCCGCGCTGCTCCTGTCTCCCTCTGGCTGCCATCTGGGCCCCGCCTCTCCCATCGCTCCTCTCGCTGATAGCCAGGCCCGTGTGGCAGAACCCCCTAAATTATATGGCCCACACGCATATGCCATTGTCCCAAAGACCTTTGACGACTATGCATGTGTACCAAGTAACTTAAGAAGTCTGTCGGGTGTCCTCGGGAAACCCGAATCATCCACATTATTTCCGAGCAGGATCCCATTACAGAGGCATTGCAGTATTACAACAGTTTAAACAAATATATTACATCAGAGTAAAAGTGCGGAAGCATTACATAACTTAAGTTTACAAACCAGTTGTTTTAAACCGTACAAACCTTAAGTATTATTATTACAAACCATAGGTAGTGGAGTAGCAATAGTAACGTTATACATATGCACACAAAGGTCATACCCTGCCCAAGGGTCATATCAGCTACTCATCATTATCCACTTGAAAAACCGTCATGCAGCACGGTCCGAAACAGACCTGCTCATGAGGCTCACCTGCAACAAGGGTTAAAGAACCCTGAGTACTGGGTACTCAACAAGACTTACCCGACTAAAAAGAGGAGAGGACTCAGGAATGCAGGCTTAGGGGAGTCAAGGTAAGGTTTTAGCAAGCATCAAGAGTTTATTTGCATAAAAGCTCGCTATCAATGAATCCTTAACTTTCATTATTTTAACTCTTTTAAAGTCATCATTAAAGATGAGTAATTTCCTAGTCTAGATCAAACACTTGTCATCACAATTCATCTCATTCTTTCATCATGTTTCATTTCTTAACTACGATGATGGTGCGAGAATCAAGTCTCCTTTTCTCGTGGAGCAAACGACGATTCGAACCGCTTACAAAACTCAGCTGAGGCTTCCTAACCACACGACATATGCGGGACTTTAACCTACATATATCAACCTGACTCACGGATCCTCCAAGACAAGAATGGGTCCGCGCCACCCGAGAGCACAGTACACCACTAATCCAGCCCTTTGCCACGTGGGTACATGCTACTCTCGCCATCTCTCCACTCCCAGTGCGCGAGTAGCCATTCTCGTAACGGAATAGCCGAAGTAGGGCTTACCGGAGCATGTGGCCAGTACTAACAAAGTTCTTGATCCAAGGGCCAACCAACGGACGGTCCTTAACCGACTCAGACGGAAACACTACATGGGACTCCATTCCCGATGCAAGTTACCCGTCCGGTCTCATATTATAAAACATAACTCACTGATTCATCAAGTTATGTCATCACCATATCATTTTGAAACTTTTCATTAAAAGCCTATCTTACTAAGCATAGCTAAGCATAACTAGGCATTTTTAAATCAAAACAGGTATCAGGATGATATAGTAATAATCAAGGTTGGTAATGCAACAATTAGGTAACCACTCAACTCCTAATTACCTAATGCAACATATCATAATTAGTGATGTAAAACTTTATAAAATTCAAGGTAGGGTTGAATGCATCCGGGGCTTGCCTTGGTTGATAGAGTAGTCAGGCTCCTCTGAAGTACCACAGATGTCAAACCCAAATTCAACTGGTGGTTGACCTTCCTCTGGAGCTTGGTCAACTCTTTCGGGTTCAACCTCGTTCACTATACGTGATAATGATGCATGCTTAATGAAATGCTCATGATGAAACATGATAACATGGTAAAGATATTAAAAACAGGATTAATTGACTTGAGTACAACTTTCCTTCACGGTACAGTTGCAAGCCAACAAAACCAACTTGTTGTACTGCTTTAGGGTTCTCTAAGTCATTAGTCACTAATGACCATCATTAGGTATAAGACAAGTCATTAACAAACCCTAATCACTACTCAAGTAATTAGGTTTAGGGTCTCATTAATTATTAATCATTAATCATTTTAATTAATTAAATAATTAATTAATTAACAAAACTTAATTATGGTTAAACATAAACTCAATTATAAACTTAAGTGCCAAGGATCATTAGGGTTAATGACCCAAGGTCATCACTCAAGCCAAAATCACACAAAAACTAAATTATTAACATAATTCTCCTTATTTACACTAATTAATAATTAAGTATTAAAAAGGTCAAAATTAAACTTTGTCAAAATGATCTCAAACTTTTTATACAGATTGGTCATACCAAGAAATAGTGGCAAAACAAATTTCATAATTTTTGGACTTATATTTTATCTATTAAAAATCCTAGAATGTCCATTTATGAATTAATTGGCTAATTTTTACTACACATAAAAAGCATTGGAAATTCAAGTTTTATATTTTTCATAAATACTACACATATCAGAAAGGCTACACAAAAATTTTCACAATTTTTGGAGCTGTACAAAAAATCATACAAAAAGAACAAATATCAGCACTATTCCTCATTTTCTGAAAATAGCAAAAACATCTCCCGCGTTCTCTCTCTTTCTTCCAGAGACTGACAGGTGGGACCCCGGTCATCGGCACAGTACTCCGGTGCTGACCCCAGCGCTGACCGGTGATTTCTCGCCGGCGATGAGCTCGCCGGCGGTGAGGTTAGTACCAACGTGACCTCCTTCACCTTGCGAACTCACGGAGACGATGGCGGCACGGCGGGACTCCTAGCTCACCAGAGCGTGTTCACCGGACCGTCGAGCCCCTAGCTCACCAGAGCGTGTTCACCGGCGACGATGGCGGCACGGCGGGACTCCGGCGAGGCGGCTACGGCGAACCAGAGCGTTTCCAGCGAAACCATCTAATGCTTCGCATCCCTGGAGTTACTACGAACCTGTCTAAGCCATAAACCGCAAGAAAAAGACTCTGGCGCACCTATGGCACCGGCCATGGCGGTACGACGGCGCTCGGCACGGCGGCGCGAAGCTACGCCAACGACTATAGAACGGTAGCGATCAAATGGATGACACAGGTAGCATCAGGAGCTCACCGTGACTTCAAACGGCTACTCAGTCACGGCGGAGACGAAACGGAGATGAGCTGCCGCAGGTGATGGTGGAAACGGCGGCGTGAACCGGCAAAGACGACGGCGTTCCGGTGTGACCTGTACGGTAGAGACAAAACGGAGGAGCCGATCACCATCTAGACATCAAGACGAGCTCAGCACACCCAACGGGAGGTCCAGAGGCTCACCGGAGTGGCGTGACCACGGCGGAGCGGGTTGCGGCGGCGCTCCGGGACGGCGGTGAGAAAGATGATGGCTTCCGCCCGACTCTGGCAGAAAGGGACGACACGAAAGGGCTCAACCGAAGCGCGAGAGTGAGGCAGACTTGACTGCGAGAGCAATTGGACGGAGGTGGAGAGACGACGATGTATTTCGCCGGCGAACCGAGAGCTCGGTGACGGCGGCGGTGGCCAAACAGGGAGAAAAGGAAGACGATGGCGGCGCTTCGGGCTTTATTGCGCGGCCGGAGGAACGCGCGCGCGACAGCAGCTGCTTGCGGCGTCCATGTGGAAGCAGGAGGTGGCCGCGGACGCGCCTGGAAGCTCGGCAAGGCGGTGGCCGGCGACGAGCAGGCAGACACCTTGGTCAAAATCGAATTATTTACAGAAATGCCACTGACTCCAATTTTCAAATTACTTTCAAAATTATATAACAACTTGAAAATCTCCAAAAATAAAAGTTGTTCCATTTTTCATGTTCTACAACTTTCATATTTGGACCATCTTCAAATTCTGCTTAGATTTTGAAATTTGAATTTGGGGTTCAAATCAAGGTTTGAATGTTTTCAAAATTACTTTAAATTTTATATTAAAACTTTAAAAACTTCATATACCAAAGTTGTACCTCTTAACCAGTACTACAACTTTGCTTTTTGTGTCAACTCCAAATTATGTATAATTTTTAAACTATAGAAAAAGGGTAAAAGGGTAATATAGAATTTAAGGTTTTTCCCTTTAATATTTAATTAGGAAATTGGTTTTGAAATGCACTATTCATTGAATAGAGTTCAAAACACTTTTTGAAAGTATAACCATGGCATTTCAAAGAAGACCACCCAAAACTACTATTTTAGGGTTTAAACCATATTATATATATATATAGATATACACATACACATATACACAAACATACATGAAATATCACTTGTACCAAAAATCAAAAGTGAATCCACTTAACAACTAGTTGGGTTTCACAACAATACCAAAAGCATAAACTAAACATGCTACTCTCCTATGCACAACCAACTTGAAATTAAAACTTATTTTAAGTTGGTGCACATGAAATGATGACCATATATGGGTGCTTTGCAATGCATATGATGACATGGTAGGTTTTAAATGTTACTTAACACCAGAGGTGTTACAGTTCCTTCCCCCTTAAAGAAATCTCGTCCCAAGATTTAAAGCCTTGGGTCAAGTAATGGAAAAGGAAATGTGTCAGGCTTACACATCTCAGTCTTATTTCATAAAACAGATAAGGGTTTTTATAAAAGGAAGGTTACATTCTGTAGAAGAGGAACTGTAACCTAAACAGAAGCAAGAAACTCAGGAAAGTTCTCTAGCAGGTAGTCTTCAGACTCCCAAGTAGCTTCTTCTTCAGAGTGTTTGTTCCATTGAACCTTGTAGAATCTGATGGTTCTCCCAAGTAGCTTCTTCTTCAGAGTGTTTGTTCCATTGAACCTTGTAGAATCTGATGGTTCTACTTCGAGTGACACGATCTTTTTGATCTAGAATTCGGACAGGATATTCTGTATAGGTCAGATCTGGTTCTAACTCAACCCCTTCAACATCTACCACTTGGTCTGGCACTCGCAGACATTTCTTCAACTGCGATACATGAAACACCTTGTGGACCGCTGAGAGTTGTTCAGGTAACTCCAAACGATATGCCACTTTTCCACATCGCTCGAGGATTTGAAATGGACCAATATAGCGAGGTGCTAACTTGCCCTTAACCCCAAAACGAGTGACTCCTTTCATAGGTGACACTTTCAAGTATACATAGTCCCCTACTGCAAATATCAGTGGTCGACGCCATTTGTCAGAGTAACTCTTCTGTCGTGATTGTGCTACCTTCAAATTATTTTGTATCTGTCTGACCTTCTCTTCAGCTTCCTTCACCAGGTCTACCCCAAAGAACCATCTCTCTCCAGGTTCAGACCAATTTAATGGAGTTCTGCATCTGCGACCATACAGCGCTTCAAATGGCGCCATCTTAATACTTTCTTGATAACTATTATTGTAAGAGAACTCTGCTAAAGGTAAACACTCATCCCACTTAGTTGAATAAGTGAGCACACAAGATCTCAACATATCTTCAAGGATTTGATTGACTCTTTTAGTCTGTCCGTCAGTTTGCGGATGATAAGCTGTACTATGCAAAAGCTTTGTATCCAGTGACTTATGTAGTTGTTTCCAGAACTGAGAGACAAACTGTGTACCTCGGTCAGAAACAATAGTCTTGGGTATACCATGCAGACTTACAATTCGGTCAACATACATCTGTGCATATTGAGGTACCCTGTAATTAGTCTTTACTGGAATGAAATGGGCTGATTTAGTGAGACGGTCTACCACAACCAGATTGAATCAAAACATTTTGATGTCTTGGGTAACCCAACTATAAAGTCCATACTGATATCTTCCCATTTCCATGCTGGGAATAGGTAAAGGTTGTAGCTCTCTGGCTGACTTCAGATGCACAGCTTTCACTTTCTGACAAGTGTCACACTTAGCTATGTATCGAGCAATCTCAATCTTCATTTTGGTCCACCAGAATTTCTGTTTTAGATCCTGATACATCTTGTTACTTCCTGGATGAGTGTTTACCTTTAGCAGAGTTCTCTTACAATAATAGTTATCAAGAAAGTATTAAGATGGCGCCATTTGAAGCGCTGTATGGTCGCAGATGCAGAACTCCATTAATTGGTCTGAACCTGGAGAGAGATGGTTCTTTGGGTAGACCTGGGTGAAGGAAGCTGAAGAGAAGGTCAGACAGATACAAAATAATTTGAAGGTAGCACAATCACGACAGAAGAGTTACTCTGACAAATGGCGTCGACCACTGATATTTGCAGTAGGGGACTATGTATACTTGAAAGTGTCACCTATGAAAGGAGTCACTCGTTTTGGGGTTAAGGGCAAGTTAGCACCTCGCTATATTGGTCCATTTCAAATCCTCGAGCGATGTGGAAAAGTGGCATATCGTTTGGAGTTACTGAACAACTCTCAGCGGTCCACAAGGTGTTTCATGTATCGCAGTTGAAGAAATGTCTGCGAGTGCCAGACCAAGTGGTAGATGTTGAAGGGGTTGAGTTAGAACCAGATCTGACCTATACAGAATATCCTGTCCGAATTCTAGATCAAAAAGATCGTGTCACTCGAAGTAGAACCATCAGATTCTACAAGGTTCAATGGAACAAACACTCTGAAGAAGAAGCTACTTGGGAGAACCATCAGATTCTACAAGGTTCAATGGAACAAACACTCTGAAGAAGAAGCTACTTGGGAGTCTGAAGACTACCTGCTAGAGAACTTTCCTGAGTTTCTTGCTTCTGTTTAGGTTACAGTTCCTCTTCTACAGAATGTAACCTTCCTTTTTATAAAAACCCTTATCTGTTTTATGAAATAAGACTGAGATGTGTAAGCCTGACACATTTCCTTTTCCATTACTTGACCCAAGGCTTTAAATCTTGGGACGAGATTTCTTTAAGGGGGAAGGAACTGTAACACCTCTGGTGTTAAGTAACATTTAAAACCTACCATGTCATCATATGCATTGCAAAGCACCCATATATGGTCATCATTTCATGTGCACCAACTTAAAATAAGTTTTAATTTCAAGTTGGTTGTGCATAGGAGAGTAGCATGTTTAGTTTATGCTTTTGGTATTGTTGTGAAACCCAACTAGTTGTTAAGTGGATTCACTTTTGATTTTTGGTACAAGTGATATTTCATGTATGTTTGTGTATATGTGTATGTGTATATCTATATATATATAATATGGTTTAAACCCTAAAATAGTAGTTTTGGGTGGTCTTCTTTGAAATGCCATGGTTATACTTTCAAAAAGTGTTTTGAACTCTATTCAATGAATAGTGCATTTCAAAAACCAATTTCCTAATTAAATATTAAAGGGAAAAACCTTAAATTCTATATTACCCTTTTACCCTTTTTCTATAGTTTAAAAATTATACATAATTTGGAGTTGACACAAAAAGCAAAGTTGTAGTACTGGTTAAGAGGTACAACTTTGGTATATGAAGTTTTTAAGTTTTAATATAAAATTTAAAGTAATTTTGAAAACATTCAAACCTTGATTTGAACCCCAAATTCAAATTTCAAAATCTAAGCAGAATTTGAAGATGGTCCAAATATGAAAGTTGTAGAACATGAAAAATGGAACAACTTTTATTTTTGGAGATTTTCAAGTTGTTATATAATTTTGAAAGTAATTTGAAAATTGGAGTCAGTGGCATTTCTGTAAATAATTGAAGAGAGTTTTAAAATAGAAAATGGCTTTTTAGTTATAGAAATAACGATCTTCTAAAAATGTGGTCGTTCTTACTGTTGTAAACGATAAACTGTAAAACCAAAGCGGTTAGAAATTCTTTCATGCTAGCAAGAATACCAAAATGATGACATATATTTTCACAAAATAAAACGAAATGATGAAATACCCCCTCTAAGCATGTTCACAGACGATATCAAAGATATTTTTTTAATTATTATAGAATAGATGGTGACTGAACGTGAAACTAAAGTATACAACTTCTGAAACCTAAATTAAAACTAATCCAAATCTGAAACCAATGTAAACTCCTATAGAAAACTTTAACTGAAATGCAAAAATTACTTGAATATATGAACTCTTGCAATACACGAGCAAACGGATATGAACTGATGTAAACCTCCATCTTTGCATTCAAAACTAATGAGGTAATACATGTATTTGATTGATGATGGAACAGTAATCTAATTCATTTGTAAAATTTGCAGCAGGATGCAGAACAGGACATCACATTGTCACCACAAATTACACAGGTCATGAACCAAAACAAGTTGCTTCTAAAAACAAAGACCCATCTATACCTGCAAACTAAGGTGTGGCTGGCAGGGTCTATTTCTGGGATTCACTGTAGATGGCAGGGTCTATAAACAAAATGCTATCTGCTGTCACTAAACAAAGAAGATTCAGGCTAGCTAATTAGCTACTTTACCTGTTCACCTGACGTAGTATTGTACTGGTGTCGATGTGCTGAATGGAACTGAGGTCCTCAACTCTGCTGTTTACCTGAAATTTGGAGATAAACATTTTGTAAAAAGAATATATGTTGCTCCCTCAGTTCGGGACACAAACAAAAGAAATTGGCAACCCTTGCTCCAAAGAAATTAGTTATCGATTCGTTGATTTTTGAAACACAGAACTATAGTGAGGAATGGGCAACCGCAATGGTCTTGCGTGCATACGGCCAGAAAATTATGAAGTAAATTCCACCTGCTTGGAACATAGCAGAACCAACACCATAATCAGATCTGAATAAATAATCCAGAAAACATGATATAATCAATGTTATCAGCAAGAAGTAAAAGAACAACAAAAACAAAGGACGGTCAGGCTCCTGTGCTAAGTCCGACACACAACAGTCTATTGCTGTTTTCCCAACAGAAGAATGCAGGCACTATCCGATCCATGTCTCTCGAGTTGTCTGCCTCTGGAGTATCTCCATGTCTTTAAGTCCACACAACTGATACACATATCTTTATATTGAAAAACAGTATACATTGCGTTATTTATTCAGAGAAAAAAAGCCAATATTGGAGAGGCATGATCTCAGGCATCAATGATCGACTGTCTAATGTATTCCTGCCATCGCAAGTTAAACCTCGACACCACTAAATTCAGTCCGTGATGATTTAGGAGAGAGTAGTTCGCCCATTGAAAATCTGTACAACTACAAGTATGGAGTAGAAGTACCTGAACAACTGAACTACAAGTATGGAGTGTGCCGTCGATCACAAGGAGCGGGGCGATTCTGGGTGCGGGGCGATCGTCGTGGTGTCAATGATTCTTCAACCTGCATTGGCAACGAAATCGATTAGTGTCAATAATTCATCACGTAAGTAACCATCACACTACGAGCTTATGCGTGCTTCGTTGGAACTAATGGACGGACGATGAGCGTGCGATCGCCATACCGGCCATAGACGCGGACGCAAATACAGCCGCTGCGCGCAAGCGGGCGCTGCTTGTGGCCTGTGAGGAGCCGCAGCTGGCCGGCTGCCGCTGCACGGCGCCTACCGGCCACGCGCAGCGACCACACAGGAGAGGGTTGGGACAGAGGGCCGGAGAGGGAGCCGGGGAGCCGGTGCGCCAGCGCGGTGAGGGCGAGCCGCGGCCTTCGAGCTCCTGAGCCTGCCCGCTGGGAGCGCCGCCACCGACTACGTACCTGCGAGGCTGCGATGGTGTGCTGATGTGTGCTAGCTGCTTGCCCTGACTAAGCCCTACCGGTGGAGGTCGACGTCTGTGGGTTTGAGCACGGGATTGAGGGAGGAGGGAAATCGAGACTGGGGAAGGAGATCGCGTGTACTCGCGTGCATGGCGGCATGCATGGCGCCGTGATATCATGGAGAAATTGATCAATCGTGATTGCCGCGGTTTAACTGTGGTGCCTGATTGCGTCGGGAAGGGAGGACGCATGGAGCGAGTGCGCGACGCCGTGCGCGACGGAATCGCACGGGATGTTTTAGTTGTAGAGATAGAGATATACTTTGAGTAAGTCAAACCAGGCAGGAGAGTCCCCTTGCCTGCGCTTCACATTACAAACCATGTGATTTTGTAATCGCAAAAAATAAAAAAACCATGTGATTTTGTAAATATTTGTGCTTCGTAATAATTAATTAACATCTTGAATTGAAAAGGTAATATATGTATATTTTTTTACGGAGGGAAGCCATCGCACTCGTCTGTCATCAGGTTGGTAACGCAGAATATCCCCACGAACCAAGAAGAGCCCCCCGCTGCGTGCTCCAAACGGGTGGCGCACTTGGATTCACCACAGAGGCGTAGACACAGTCACACAGACACATGTCCACAAAGGTGCGCGCGTAGGGCGCACGACCACAGCGTTGAAAAGGCCCGACTTCCAAAGTGCCGGCGTCGTCGCCCTATCGAAGCATCGCCACATCGATGAGTGCCCTGGGGCGAGCTAGCACTACAGGTTGTAGCGGCCGCCGAGATCACCGTCGACAGCGAAAGCAAGATAGGAGAAAAGATCAAAAGTATGGCAGGGAAATCTGACCGCGCGCGGCGGATAGGATGCTCGCGCCGACCTTTGAGAAGAGCCGTCTTGGATTCAGCATTCGGCGTAAAAACAAGTGGATTGGTTTTGATTCCTCCCTCTTTGCTGAATCCAGCGCACGTACGTGTAGCCTTGGACATTGGTAGGCACACTGGCCTCACCTAAAGTATTTATTAAACCACATTTAAAAAGACGCTTTGACACCTAAGATCGAGAGGTGCCAAAGCGTAAGTATGTTCCCCCCCCCCTCCCCCCCTGAAAGACCACAAAAGCATAAAGAATGCGTCTTTGCATGTTATAAATCTACTTGCTTCTCGTCAAAACAAATCGATTAGTTTTTTACTAGGCTAAACTATATATTCTAATTTTGATAAAGTTTACAGAAAATATAGTATCTACCATACATGTTTTATGATGGATTTAACAAAACTATTTTAAAGTTGTAAATGTTGATGTATGTTTCTATAAATTTGGTCACAGTTAGAAGTCTACTCCTGTCCCATTTTAAACATCGTCTAAATTTTCGTACAAAGTTTGACTAGATTTATAAAAGAGTAAATTTCACTGGCAGTCCTTGAACTTGTTCCGAGTTCTCATCTAGGTCCAGGTACTTTCAGATTGCACGTTTAACTCTCTAAGCTTGTCCCGAGTTCTCATTTAGGTCCCGATACTTTCGAATTGCATATTAAGCTCCCTAAACTTGTTCCAGATTCTCATCCTGGTCTCAATACTTTCAAAATACACACTCAACTTCCTATATTTATATTATTGTACCATCCCGGTGCATTCCCTTCTCCCACACCGCATTGAATGTTCCTACCACACTCGTGCGCATTGAATGTTCCTACCACACTCGTGCGACCACACCACACTGTATCGAGTTGTCCAACCACAGTTGTGTACCACGGAGGGGGTTGGGACGTGCGGCGGGAGCTTATGAGGGGTGTGCAGGCCTAGCTCGATTTCGCTTGACTCGCTCCTGCCCTACCTCACCGTGACGTTGGCCCCGCCTTGTGGCAGTCGCATTCAACACCACGACTGCAATCCTTCTTCTCCCCCATCTCACAGGAGCTCACGCTCATTCTCGCTATCTCCTCGCACTCGGTTCCCCACTCTCTTAGCCTTCCTCACCTCCCTCGGCTATAGCAGGGCCGTCCCTACTGCATAGTAGGCTAGATGGACTATAATAGTACAACAATACAACTTTAGGGATCTAAGTGTGCAATTTAAAAGTATCAGAGCCTGGATGAGAACTTGCGACAAGTTTAGGGATCTAAATGTGTAATTTTAAAGTACCAGGACCTGGATGAGAACTCGAGACAAGTTTAGGGAGGTGAATCAGTGAATGTGCAATTTGAAAGTACCGGAACCTAGATGTTAACTCGGGACAAGTTCGAGGAGATAGCGAGAATGAGCGTGAGCTCCTGTGAGATGGGGGAGAAGAAGGATTGCAGTCGTGGTGTTGAATGCGACTGCCACAAGGCGGGGCCAACGTCACGGTGAGGTAGGGCAGGAGCGAGTCAAGCGAAATCGAGCTAGGCCTGCACACCCCTCATAAGCTCCCGCCGCACGTCCCAACCCCTCCGTGGTACACAACTGTGGTTGGACAACTCGATACAGTGTGGTGTGGTCGCACGAGTGTGGTAGGAACATTCAATGCGCACGAGTGTGGTAGGAACATTCAATGCGGTGTGGGAGAAGGGAATGCACCGGGATGGTACAATAATATAAATATAGGAAGTTGAGTGTGTATTTTGAAAGTATTGAGACCAGGATGAGAATCTGGAACAAGTTTAGGGAGCTTAATATGCAATTCGAAAGTATCGGGACCTAAATGAGAACTCGGGACAAGCTTAGAGAGTTAAACGTGCAATCTGAAAGTACCTGGACCTAGATGAGAACTCGGAACAAGTTCAAGGACTGCCAGTGAAATTTACTCTTTTATAAATCTAGTCAAACTTTGTACGAAAATTTAGACGATGTTTAAAATGGGACAGGAGTAGACTTCTAACTGTGACCAAATTTATAGAAACATACATCAACATTTACAACTTTAAAATAGTTTTGTTAAATCCATCATAAAACATGTATGGTAGATACTATATTTTCTGTAAACTTTATCAAAATTAGAATATATAGTTTAGCCTAGTAAAAAACTAATCGATTTGTTTTGACGAGAAGCAAGTAGATTTATAACATGCAAAGACGCATTCTTTATGCTTTTGTGGTCTTTCAGGGGGGGGAGGGGGGGGGGGAACATACTTACGCTTTGGCACCTCTCGATCTTAGGTGTCAAAGCGTCTTTTTAAATGTGGTTTAATAAATACTTTAGGTGAGGCCAGTGTGCCTACCAATGTCCAAGGCTACACGTACGTGCGCTGGATTCAGCAAAGAGGGAGGAATCAAAACCAATCCACTTGTTTTTTACGCCGAATGCTGAATCCAAGACGGCTCTTCTCAAAGGTCGGCGCGAGCATCCTATCCGCCGCGCGCGGTCAGATTTCCCTGCCATACTTTTGATCTTTTCTCCTATCTTGCTTTCGCTGTCGACGGTGATCTCGGCGGCCGCTACAACCTGTAGTGCTAGCTCGCCCCAGGGCACTCATCGATGTGGCGATGCTTCGATAGGGCGACGACGCCGGCACTTTGGAAGTCGGGCCTTTTCAACGCTGTGGTCGTGCGCCCTACGCGCGCACCTTTGTGGACATGTGTCTGTGTGACTGTGTCTACGCCTCTGTGGTGAATCCAAGTGCGCCACCCGTTTGGAGCACGCAGCGGGGGGCTCTTCTTGGTTCGTGGGGATATTCTGCGTTACCAACCTGATGACAGACGAGTGCGATGGCTTCCCTCCGTAAAAAAATATACATATATTACCTTTTCAATTCAAGATGTTAATTAATTATTACGAAGCACAAATATTTACAAAATCACATGGTTTTTTTATTTTTTTGCGATTACAAAATCACATGGTTTGTAATGTGAAGCGCAGGCAAGGGGACTCTCCTGCCTGGTTTGACTTACTCAAAGTATATCTCTATCTCTACAACTAAAACATCCCGTGCGATTCCGTCGCGCACGGCGTCGCGCACTCGCTCCATGCGTCCTCCCTTCCCGACGCAATCAGGCACCACAGTTAAACCGCGGCAATCACGATTGATCAATTTCTCCATGATATCACGGCGCCATGCATGCCGCCATGCACGCGAGTACACGCGATCTCCTTCCCCAGTCTCGATTTCCCTCCTCCCTCAATCCCGTGCTCAAACCCACAGACGTCGACCTCCACCGGTAGGGCTTAGTCAGGGCAAGCAGCTAGCACACATCAGCACACCATCGCAGCCTCGCAGGTACGTAGTCGGTGGCGGCGCTCCCAGCGGGCAGGCTCAGGAGCTCGAAGGCCGCGGCTCGCCCTCACCGCGCTGGCGCACCGGCTCCCCGGCTCCCTCTCCGGCCCTCTGTCCCAACCCTCTCCTGTGTGGTCGCTGCGCGTGGCCGGTAGGCGCCGTGCAGCGGCAGCCGGCCAGCTGCGGCTCCTCACAGGCCACAAGCAGCGCCCGCTTGCGGCGCAGCGGCTGTATTTGCGTCCGCGTCTATGGCCGGTATGGCGATCGCACGCTCATCGTCCGTCCATTAGTTCCAACGAAGCACGCATAAGCTCGTAGTGTGATGGTTACTTACGTGATGAATTATTGACACTAATCGATTTCGTTGCCAATGCAGGTTGAAGAATCATTGACACCACGACGATCGCCCCGCACCCAGAATCGCCCCGCTCCTTGTGATCGACGGCACACTCCATACTTGTAGTTCAGTTGTTCAGGTACTTCTACTCCATACTTGTAGTTGTACAGATTTTCAATGGGCGAACTACTCTCTCCTAAATCATCACGGACTGAATTTAGTGGTGTCGAGGTTAACTTGCGATGGCAGGAATACATTAGACAGTCGATCATTGATGCCTGAGATCATGCCTCTCCAATATTGGCTTTTTTTCTCTGAATAAATAACGCAATGTATACTGTTTTTCAATATAAAGATATGTGTATCAGTTGTGTGGACTTAAAGACATGGAGATACTCCAGAGGCAGACAACTCGAGAGACATGGATCGGATAGTGCCTGCATTCTTCTGTTGGGAAAACAGCAATAGACTGTTGTGTGTCGGACTTAGCACAGGAGCCTGACCGTCCTTTGTTTTTGTTGTTCTTTTACTTCTTGCTGATAACATTGATTATATCATGTGTTTTCTGGATTATTTATTCAGATCTGATTATGGTGTTGGTTCTGCTATGTTCCAAGCAGGTGGAATTTACTTCATAATTTTCTGGCCGTATGCACGCAAGACCATTGCGGTTGCCCATTCCTCACTATAGTTCTGTGTTTCAAAAATCACGAATCGATAACTAATTTCTTTGGAGCAAGGGTTGCCAATTTCTTTTGTTTGTGTCCCGAACTGAGGGAGCAACATATATTCTTTTTACAAAATGTTTATCTCCAAATTTCAGGTAAACAGCAGAGTTGAGGACCTCAGTTCCATTCAGCACATCGACACCAGTACAATACTACGTCAGGTGAACAGGTAAAGTAGCTAATTAGCTAGCCTGAATCTTCTTTGTTTAGTGACAGCAGATAGCATTTTGTTTATAGACCCTGCCATCTACAGTGAATCCCAGAAATAGACCCTGCCAGCCACACCTTAGTTTGCAGGTATAGATGGGTCTTTGTTTTTAGAAGCAACTTGTTTTGGTTCATGACCTGTGTAATTTGTGGTGACAATGTGATGTCCTGTTCTGCATCCTGCTGCAAATTTTACAAATGAATTAGATTACTGTTCCATCATCAATCAAATACATGTATTACCTCATTAGTTTTGAATGCAAAGATGGAGGTTTACATCAGTTCATATCCGTTTGCTCGTGTATTGCAAGAGTTCATATATTCAAGTAATTTTTGCATTTCAGTTAAAGTTTTCTATAGGAGTTTACATTGGTTTCAGATTTGGATTAGTTTTAATTTAGGTTTCAGAAGTTGTATACTTTAGTTTCACGTTCAGTCACCATCTATTCTATAATAATTAAAAAAATATCTTTGATATCGTCTGTGAACATGCTTAAGAGGGGGTATTTCATCATTTCGTTTTATTTTGTGAAAATATATGTCATCATTTTGGTATTCTTGCTAGCATGAAAGAATTTCTAACCGCTTTGGTTTTACAGTTTATCGTTTACAACAGTAAGAACGACCACAT
>JAHUYU010001827.1:0-23994 GCA_030439765.1 Tripidium arundinaceum | reverse complement strand
CGGCCACTCCGCTCAGCTTAGTGGCCATGGTGGAGCACCAACGACCCCTCACTGACCCACACCTGGCCTATAAAACCGAGGCCGAGGCCTCCCTTGCTCCCCCTTTCCAGTTTCCCACACCACACCGCCACCGCCACTCGGGTGTAGTCTCCGACCATGGCGCCGCCGCCTGGAGCGCCGCCCCGATGGCCAACTCCTTCCCAACCACCCTGCGCAATCCATCCGGCCACGGATGGCCAGGATTATAACATACCCCTTCGGGGTATGGCTGGTCCATGATGGACCGGTGGACTGAGCCCACGACGCAGTCCACAAACTCTAGGCACTGACCGAGTCAACCGCCGCGTCCTCACACTTTTTGCAAAAGAGCACCTAGAGTTTGTGAAATTAAATCAACCTGCTGTCCTGCTAGTTCAAAAACCCTTAGAAATAGGTCCTGTTTTTTACAGTTTAGAACCCGTTTCCTCTTGTTTTTGTACCCGTAGTCCAGAGGCCTTGTTTTTGCTTTAAAACCCCTCTATTTTAGGTTTTATCACATTTTAGGCCTCGGTTTTAGTGTATAGGCCCTTAGAAAAATGTATTTATTTACACAAATGCCACTGAAAATGGTTTTCTTCGTAACTTTCTGGTTTTAGGTCCGATTAAAGTGATTTTCACACTCACGTGTTCATAGATACATGTAGAATAGTTTTAGAAGTTTTTCTCCATATGTTTTTTATTGTATGGTGTAATGTTCTAATAGAGCTATATATTTTCTTGCATGTGATGATTGTCTGGAATTCTTGATTGGTGGTGATCTCACATATAGAGGGTGAGGTTTTCGAGGAGTGGGAGTTTGAAGAGCAGTTCCAGGACCAAGCTTGTGAGGAAGGCAAGTACAGCCTATGGTTTCCTTGTTACCCAGCAACTCTAATTCATTTATATACATGTGCGTGTGTCTAAATTTGATATACCCTAAGGACATGCCTAGAAATACTTGATCTATATATCCTTATTACCTATAGGAGGTTTTGCATCATAGAAAGGCTAGTTTTTGCTATGCTTAACAAATGCTTAATGTTAATATTGGCTAATGGATATATGTAACAATGACTAAAAGATGCTTTTTAGCAACTTGGCAAGAAGGGGGCTGGAGCATGGGTCTTTTGATGATCCAGTTGCTCTCCATAAGAACCGTCACTTAAAGCGGCAACCCAGGATGCCCGTACAACCTTGAGAATCATATGGGCTCCGATCTTAGCTGTGTAACTAGTTTTCTCTAGCTTGTTAGTGGTTACTGAAAGACGCAAGAGGGGGGACTATGATCCTTTGATTTGTCATTGCACTGTTTATCTATATTGTCTGCAATATATTACAATTGCTCTAAATTGGGCGTACATCGGGTATGCAGGGACCCCCACCTGAGGTACCAAAATTTTTCCCTAGACGTATGCCATTCGGGCTAAATTTGGAGCGGGCGCAATACCCGTTTCCAGCCAGAATAAGAAATCCTATATTCCACTGAATTTATGTTTTTAGAAACTTTGTTATATTCTAACATGATTTGACATACTTGCCCTTAATTAGTAATTTTGTACATGCCATTGATTACACTGCCTGTTCATGGCTTAGACTGTTAGTAACAGTTTGAGCCGTGGATCGACTTTGATAGGGAGAATGTCATTATTGTGGGTTTGTGGTTCAAACTGGCAGTGACTTGGGACTGTTGATTTAATTTGCGCCACAAATCTATAGTCAAAGTTTTTAGCACTGTCAGTTTGTGACCTTCTCAATTATTGTTTTGGCAGAAATTAAGGCCCGTAACAGGCAGTGTTGCTTATTTGCTACTAGTCCCAGTTTAACGGGCAATGCTGGGCCATATGATCTAGTAGTTTCTATAGTTGTGGAGGAGACTCACCTGGCCATCCTCTTCTCCACCACCATGGACAAGGATTGATGCTCGCCCCAAGCTCCATCTACGAGGTCTCTTGTTCTTGGTGAAGGAAAATCAAGAACAAGAGCAAGATTTACAACAACACATGTCTACTCCATCTTGGGACAATAATACCTCATGCTTGCCAATACCGTGGTAAGCAAATCCTTGCCTTAAACCTAGCTTAATCACTAGATGAGACCCTCAAATCCAAACCTTGGTAGGTCAGCCATGGATGACATAGAGCTTCACACCAAATCAAGCCAACGTACCTTGTTATATGTGATTAGGAGTTAGGACCCTCCTAGGAACCTTTAGGAACAATCCCCTTAGCGCAAGCCATGGCCCATTACGCTCTTTTTTTTTGAGAGAACAGGAGGGGCTCAGGAGCCCCTACTGAAAATTTATCCCATTACGCTCTTGGCAAGCCCAGGAGTGAATCTAGGTTACTACACCCGAGACTATTGGTTGGTCCAACAGTGTGTGCCAGACGTACTGCCTCTAACTTAGCAGGTTAGCTCTTATAGAGTTTTAATTAGTTTTGAATCATGGTCTATTGACGAGTAAGAACCCACTGACGGTCCTACATTCTCTGGTCCAAAAAGAGAAAGCCCAACCCTTCTAAGGGTAGTCCAACCATTTTTTCTTGGATAGTACGACAGCATCACCCAGTTAGTTCGATTGAAGCTTCGGACGGTTTGTCTAACGTCTTTGTTGCCTCAAACAGTCTGACACCTAATAACCATGGATTCTGTCAGTACCAAACCAACCCTACTAATTTTCTTGTGTACCCAACCTATAGTACGTTAATCCACAACCTTTTACTTACTAAATCTGCAATTACGGAGGTTCTTAGCTTCCTTCCTGCTTGAGAACGTGTTGTGGCACACCTTGTTGTAGTTGAAAATTCTTGTCTTTTTTTTTTCTAATTCCCAAGAGACAGGGATGGTGAAGGTTCTAAAATGTTAGTTTCCTTGTGGCAGGCCATTCACGGACGTAGATTGGGCTATGTATGTAGAACGTGTGGATTGTGATAGTTTTTCATGTGATGCGGTACTTTCTCACGTGCATATTGCCGTGCATCTCAGTAATATGTCTTATGCATTTGCATGGTGCACTATTTTATTTCTTGGTAGGGATAGCATAAAGGCCCGTTTGACATAACTCCTACTCAAGTGTTCCTCCAGAGGAGCAGGAGCACTTGAGAAGGAGCCACAGCTCTAGTTCCAGATCTAAAAACGGCTCCGACTTCTCTACTATACATAAAAAGGGCTCCTAAGTATTTGGTGCAGCTCCTCCGCAGAACCTGCTGTTGAAGGAGTCAGAGCCGCGTCAAACATATACGTAAAATGCATGAAGTTGTATATATCTTGCATGCATTCTACAGTGAAGAATCTTGTTTGTGTTTATTAAAAGAGCAATTTTAGGGTACCTTCTACTCGTGCACAGGCTGGGAGTAGAAATCAGATTCAATCCAACCGTGACTTCTTTGAGCAAGGCATAATTAATTGTAACCAAAACCATTTGCATACAGTAACGTGTGCAAGATGACGAGATCTAACAGTAGTAGCAAAGACTAGGCATATGTGTTATAAGAATAAGTACATATTTTTTTCTTTTTTGAATACAGAGAGGGTTGGAAAATCAACAAATTCCAATAATCGTACAGCTACAAATTATAATAAAAAATAAAAAACAAGATAACAGCAATACATGAGATGGAAAAAGGAATAAAGCTAGGACTGATCAACATTAGAAAACTTTGCTTGGTAGCTGCGGTTCTGTGAGGCACTTATCATCACTGACTGACTGTGAGCAGCTTCCTCCCCATATTGTTGTTGGTGAATGCATGGCCAATCCCAGGGCTGTGGTTTGGGGTAGTTGGGCGAACATCTTCTGTTGCCCCTGAAGCACCTCCACCCTCTGTGGGAGTGATGGTGCCCTCCATCATCATCCCTTTTGGCGTGGAAGCAGCGTCCGCTGAATGCAATAGGTATCTTCTTTTTACTATGAGAGAAGTGGCATGAGTTGACATGATTTGAGAGGCTAGAAGCAGAACTACGACGAGTGCAACTTTACACATACTGTTTGGTGACTTGTTAAGGGCCATTTCTCAAGGAGAAATAAAGGGTTGGAACTAGTTAACCAAAGAACTAAGATGCAGTTCCTTCAGGTTACCTATTGCCTTTTATGATGGCTGCGACCTCTTAAGCTAGCTCACGCGTATTTATAGGAAACTGAAGGCAGCACACATCAACAAATGTACCTATTTAAGAAAGATGCATAGGACTACGAAGACTATATATGTATTAGAATAATATATCTTGCATATTGCAGCCTGTCTACATGATGGAAGAATTATTAAAATGTTCACACACAGGCAGAAGTGCAGAACACCGGTTAATATTCTAATACAAAGGAGATGCAAAAAGATACAATTTTCACTTAATAATACTGTTAGTAACATATTAATATTCTTGGCAAAGTAAGCACTGCCATGCATATCTCGTAGGGCCATGTAGTAACAGTACGTCTCCTTAGAGCATTCTCTTTTTTCCCTATCTGATTCATTTTTCTTTTTTTTTGAGGGGTATCTGATTCATTTTTCGTGTATGCTTCCATGTCGTTGTTGGAGTTGTTGGATTTTAATTGGACTTGGCCTATTTTTAATTTAATTAAATCAAATAAAGCCTAAGACCATATTAAATGCTAGGTGCATTAAAGTTTTGGTCCCATATGGAATTTTGACTAAATATTGACTCAACTCAAGTATGTAGCTTATGTGTGTACCTATTGTGAAGTTGAGAGAGACAAAGTATATGCCATACGAGCGTGCGCCAAGCCAAGCTGGGGCCGTGCCACGATGTGGTGCGAGGTGGGATGGGGTTTTCCACTTGGGCCGTTTGACGGGATTTTTTTTCCGCCCGTCTACGACACCTGCTCGGGTGCGCGAGTGATCAGTTTTTTTTTTTTGGGGGGGGGGAGGGGGAGCCCACTTCCTTGCATGACTGCACTTGTTCCCGGCGACCAGCAGTGCACACGTCTAAGTCTACTTCCCGGCTGAAAGTTCTAATTTGGTTTTGGTAATTGAGTGACAATCTTAGGTGGACTAATAAGGCTTCATATAAGATGAACAAATGATTAGTCCACAAGCAAGTTGAGCTACATGAAGGCCATGGAGTGAGAGATGGCATGTCCATGTGAGGTGAAATGTTCAACTAGTGGAGAGTTGATGAACATGATGATCCAAGTGATGGACATATTGAATATGATGGGATATGACATAGTCTCGTATGGCAAGATGATGAAGACCAAGACAAGGCTTAGCTATGACGATGGACCATGCAAGGTGAAGGGCAAGCAAGAGGCTCGGGACACGACAGATTATCGAGGCGGTCAAGTACGAGTAGAGGGCTTGGCGCCGATGGACCAATAAGGCAATGGTGAAGAGTGGGCAAGGCTAATGTCGATGTACTACGAAGGCCATGTGAAGCTATGAAGTGGACCGTATCACTTGAGAAGATCAAGCCGAGTAATAATGATCTGTGAAGATATCAAGTGGCTTGATGGAGTGATGGTGGAAGGATCATTAGGTGAAGACACAGTCAAGTGAAGATGAATTGGTGAATTTCATATGAAGATGACCGTGGAGATGGAGTTGATGAGGAGGAGAAATCGATGCTTGTGGGCATCACAATGGAGATGAAAGGGAAATGTGCAAGGCAAAGGTATGCTTGTGGGACAATTCATTTCACCGGCCTAAGGTGTGTAGAGAAGTTCTTTAGCCAGGTTTAGAATAGATAGTCATACTATAAGAGGGCAAATGTATTTGCTAATCAGTTATTTAGTCCCACTAGGTGAGATCTAATTCGAGAGTGCATTTAGATTGAGTGGCGCGGAAAGGATGCAAGTGAAAACCTTTATGTAATGTTTGAAAATGCTAACTTAGTGCTAAAGGTGTTGGTTGTCTTGTTAGACACCGTACCATTAGGAGTTAGCCATTTGAAAAATGATTTGGAGCGACACTCGGTGGGGTGTTTTTACACCCACCGAAACTCTTTAGGGGTGCAACGGAAATTAATGTGCCGACCATGACAGGTCTGAATATCTCAGCGTTACTGTCGTGTGCTCACCGGACCTCCTCGGTGGTATACTGGAGCATGTCACCGAAGAGTGAGTCCAGTGAGGAGGCTTGAGGAGGCGTGACCGGTCATATCAGATCCTTATGCTCATCAATCACCGAAATTAAAATTGGGCTTTGTTGTTCAAGCATCGATAAATACCCTTTTTTAAGCAGTGAAAAAGGGAGATCCGAACATAATAAGCATGTATATATAATTACATGAAGCCACCTCGGATTACATATAGCGGGTTGCACTTGAGCATTGTTTAGTGGCAAGTGGAAGGTATCAGGTAGTCACCTGGGCGGGACACTGGACACAACAACGGCGTCCTGCACGATGAATCCAGACGGAATGTCGTCGTCAGCCTTCGGCCAGGTTGAAAAATCTATATACCGTACATTGCATAAGCGCTGAAGAATACACGCTAGCTAGGTCGATCATCGTACAGTACGTGCCACGAGGCCTCATACATGCATGCACATATATATATACTCCACCTTGCATGCAGTTCCAAAGTGACGGCGGAGTGCGCGCGTCCATGGATGCATGCTGCCGGTAGCCTACATCTACATGCATGCATTTGCAATAGCAAAATTACGCGCAGTGGCATCTAAGTACATATATACACTTAAGCTAGATTCATTTAGGTTCAATCCGACAAGGTGGGTTGAGATTTTTTATTTTTTTTGGCGACTAGTGGGTTGAGATGTTGTGTATATAGAAATTAAAAGAAATAATGAAGACACATGAACTAATAAGCAATTCAAAAAGGAACCTAAAAAGTAAAGTAGATCGAACTGGCGCGCGTTGTACTTGAGTAACATGGATGCACCCTGTCCCTCGTCTATATATCTCCCAGACTAGCTGCTACTAAGACAGTTTTTTAGTCAATCTGAACAGTTAAGCAGGTCAATGCAAGTTCATGTACTGTCAGATCGAATCTCTGCCACGAAGCCAATTTTTAGGCCGAGCAAAGTACACTTCTTAGGAAAACTATTGCAGCTATGCCTGGCCCTGGCGTGATTAGCCGCCACTAATTTGTGTACGAACAATGTGACCGACGGCTGGCGCAGCCATGCATCTCGCTTTATACGCGCGTATATTCTCTTAGCATGCAGCTGGAGGCACTCCACTCCAACGACAACATCAAGCCAGAACACCGGCTTTAGTTTCGCCATTTAGCCTGCAGACCTTGTCTGCTCCAAATATAATGCGACGGCCCTAGCCCTAAGTACACTATAAAAGCCACCAGAGGCAGCCGCCATTGCCTTATATATATTCTAGCTAGCCCTCAAATCGCGCAACTCGCAAGCACAGAAGTGGTGCTTGAGGAGCTCAAGAAAACTTGTAAGTGAACAATAGTGCCCAACACTAGCTGCCATGTGATCTTGCGTTTGGTATGTGAAGTGGACGTAAAGAAAGGTAAGAACTGCCTGTCATGTACTATATATATTATTAACTCCAATGGCTCTGGGCCAGTGTATGGAGAATCTTGCTACGAGATTCACCTTGACCCTGCACCTTAGGAAGAGATTCCAACTGTATCGCAAGATTCTTTTCACCACTGTTCGTTGAATATTAATTTTGGCCGTCTTTCATGCGCTACCATGTAACTTTGCATCTTTCCAGCTCATACTACACATCTTTACAACTACATGCCTTAAGATATTAATTATGTGATAATAACAAGGGACACCAAGGCATGCATTTCCCGGCCCCTGCCAAAATAAATTTCATGTTTTTCCTTGTCTTTACTGATCTAACTGCTTACTAATATATTTTTGTTTTGAGTTTGAATTAACTGTGTTATATGTCATATACATGGATATGCTACTTAACGATGTAGTACAATGCCATAGTTAACTGTTAGCTCTAGACAAAACTGTGCTCTGTATTCTTCGCCGTTGTGGTTTATAACTGATTATAAAAAAAATGACTGACTCCATCATACTATACTCATAGCACCGTCGTGTAGCAATTTAAGTGACATAATTATTTGAAAAGAGACATAAGTATTAGAAGTCCATGGATAAATTTAGAACCTTCAAATAACCACAGAATCGAAGAGTTTGGATCAAAGTTGTAATCATTAGAGTGTTAGAGAAAACCTAAACATAATTAATATCTTAAGGCATGTAGTTGTAAAGATGTGTAGTATGAGCTGGAAAGATGCAAAGTTACATGGTAGCGCATGAAAGACGGCCAAAATTAATATTCAACGAACAGTGGTGAAAAGAATCTTGCGATACAGTTGGAATCTCTTCCTAAGGTGCAGGGTCAAGGTGAATCTCGTAGCAAGATTCTCCATACACTGGCCCAGAGCCATTGGAGTTAATAATATATATAGTACATGACAGGCAGTTCTTACCTTTCTTTACGTCCACTTCACATACCAAACGCAAGATCACATGGCAGCTAGTGTTGGGCACTATTGTTCACTTACAAGTTTTCTTGAGCTCCTCAAGCACCACTTCTGTGCTTGCGAGTTGCGCGATTTGAGGGCTAGCTAGAATATATATAAGGCAATGGCGGCTGCCTCTGGTGGCTTTTATAGTGTACTTAGGGCTAGGGCCGTCGCATTATATTTGGAGCAGACAAGGTCTGCAGGCTAAATGGCGAAACTAAAGCCGGTGTTCTGGCTTGATGTTGTCGTTGGAGTGGAGTGCCTCCAGCTGCATGCTAAGAGAATATACGCGCGTATAAAGCGAGATGCATGGCTGCGCCAGCCGTCGGTCACATTGTTCGTACACAAATTAGTGGCGGCTAATCACGCCAGGGCCAGGCATAGCTGCAATAGTTTTCCTAAGAAGTGTACTTTGCTCGGCCTAAAAATTGGCTTCGTGGCAGAGATTCGATCTGACAGTACATGAACTTGCATTGACCTGCTTAACTGTTCAGATTGACTAAAAAACTGTCTTAGTAGCAGCTAGTCTGGGAGATATATAGACGAGGGACAGGGTGCATCCATGTTACTCAAGTACAACGCGCGCCAGTTCGATCTACTTTACTTTTTAGGTTCCTTTTTGAATTGCTTATTAGTTCATGTGTCTTCATTATTTCTTTTAATTTCTATATACACAACATCTCAACCCACTAGTCGCCAAAAAAAATAAAAAATCTCAACCCACCTTGTCGGATTGAACCTAAATGAATCTAGCTTAAGTGTATATATGTACTTAGATGCCACTGCGCGTAATTTTGCTATTGCAAATGCATGCATGTAGATGTAGGCTACCGGCAGCATGCATCCATGGACGCGCGCACTCCGCCGTCACTTTGGAACTGCATGCAAGGTGGAGTATATATATATGTGCATGCATGTATGAGGCCTCGTGGCACGTACTGTACGATGATCGACCTAGCTAGCGTGTATTCTTCAGCGCTTATGCAATGTACGGTATATAGATTTTTCAACCTGGCCGAAGGCTGACGACGACATTCCGTCTGGATTCATCGTGCAGGACGCCGTTGTTGTGTCCAGTGTCCCGCCCAGGTGACTACCTGATACCTTCCACTTGCCACTAAACAATGCTCAAGTGCAACCCGCTATATGTAATCCGAGGTGGCTTCATGTAATTATATATACATGCTTATTATGTTCGGATCTCCCTTTTTCACTGCTTAAAAAAGGGTATTTATCGATGCTTGAACAACAAAGCCCAATTTTAATTTCGGTGATTGATGAGCATAATAAGCATGTATATATAATTACATGAAGCCACCTCGGATTACATATAGCGGGTTGCACTTGAGCATTGTTTAGTGGCAAGTGGAAGGTATCAGGTAGTCACCTGGGCGGGACACTGGACACAACAACGGCGTCCTGCACGATGAATCCAGACGGAATGTCGTCGTCAGCCTTCGGCCAGGTTGAAAAATCTATATACCGTACATTGCATAAGCGCTGAAGAATACACGCTAGCTAGGTCGATCATCGTACAGTACGTGCCACGAGGCCTCATACATGCATGCACATATATATATACTCCACCTTGCATGCAGTTCCAAAGTGACGGCGGAGTGCGCGCGTCCATGGATGCATGCTGCCGGTAGCCTACATCTACATGCATGCATTTGCAATAGCAAAATTACGCGCAGTGGCATCTAAGTACATATATACACTTAAGCTAGATTCATTTAGGTTCAATCCGACAAGGTGGGTTGAGATTTTTTATTTTTTTTGGCGACTAGTGGGTTGAGATGTTGTGTATATAGAAATTAAAAGAAATAATGAAGACACATGAACTAATAAGCAATTCAAAAAGGAACCTAAAAAGTAAAGTAGATCGAACTGGCGCGCGTTGTACTTGAGTAACATGGATGCACCCTGTCCCTCGTCTATATATCTCCCAGACTAGCTGCTACTAAGACAGTTTTTTAGTCAATCTGAACAGTTAAGCAGGTCAATGCAAGTTCATGTACTGTCAGATCGAATCTCTGCCACGAAGCCAATTTTTAGGCCGAGCAAAGTACACTTCTTAGGAAAACTATTGCAGCTATGCCTGGCCCTGGCGTGATTAGCCGCCACTAATTTGTGTACGAACAATGTGACCGACGGCTGGCGCAGCCATGCATCTCGCTTTATACGCGCGTATATTCTCTTAGCATGCAGCTGGAGGCACTCCACTCCAACGACAACATCAAGCCAGAACACCGGCTTTAGTTTCGCCATTTAGCCTGCAGACCTTGTCTGCTCCAAATATAATGCGACGGCCCTAGCCCTAAGTACACTATAAAAGCCACCAGAGGCAGCCGCCATTGCCTTATATATATTCTAGCTAGCCCTCAAATCGCGCAACTCGCAAGCACAGAAGTGGTGCTTGAGGAGCTCAAGAAAACTTGTAAGTGAACAATAGTGCCCAACACTAGCTGCCATGTGATCTTGCGTTTGGTATGTGAAGTGGACGTAAAGAAAGGTAAGAACTGCCTGTCATGTACTATATATATTATTAACTCCAATGGCTCTGGGCCAGTGTATGGAGAATCTTGCTACGAGATTCACCTTGACCCTGCACCTTAGGAAGAGATTCCAACTGTATCGCAAGATTCTTTTCACCACTGTTCGTTGAATATTAATTTTGGCCGTCTTTCATGCGCTACCATGTAACTTTGCATCTTTCCAGCTCATACTACACATCTTTACAACTACATGCCTTAAGATATTAATTATGTTTAGGTTTTCTCTAACACTCTAATGATTACAACTTTGATCCAAACTCTTCGATTCTGTGGTTATTTGAAGGTTCTAAATTTATCCATGGACTTCTAATACTTATGTCTCTTTTCAAATAATTATGTCACTTAAATTGCTACACGACGGTGCTATGAGTATAGTATGATGGAGTCAGTCATTTTTTTTATAATCAGTTATAAACCACAACGGCGAAGAATACAGAGCACAGTTTTGTCTAGAGCTAACAGTTAACTATGGCATTGTACTACATCGTTAAGTAGCATATCCATGTATATGACATATAACACAGTTAATTCAAACTCAAAACAAAAATATATTAGTAAGCAGTTAGATCAGTAAAGACAAGGAAAAACATGAAATTTATTTTGGCAGGGGCCGGGAAATGCATGCCTTGGTGTCCCTTGTTATTATCACATAATTAATATCTTAAGGCATGTAGTTGTAAAGATGTGTAGTATGAGCTGGAAAGATGCAAAGTTACATGGTAGCGCATGAAAGACGGCCAAAATTAATATTCAACGAACAGTGGTGAAAAGAATCTTGCGATACAGTTGGAATCTCTTCCTAAGGTGCAGGGTCAAGGTGAATCTCGTAGCAAGATTCTCCATACACTGGCCCAGAGCCATTGGAGTTAATAATATATATAGTACATGACAGGCAGTTCTTACCTTTCTTTACGTCCACTTCACATACCAAACGCAAGATCACATGGCAGCTAGTGTTGGGCACTATTGTTCACTTACAAGTTTTCTTGAGCTCCTCAAGCACCACTTCTGTGCTTGCGAGTTGCGCGATTTGAGGGCTAGCTAGAATATATATAAGGCAATGGCGGCTGCCTCTGGTGGCTTTTATAGTGTACTTAGGGCTAGGGCCGTCGCATTATATTTGGAGCAGACAAGGTCTGCAGGCTAAATGGCGAAACTAAAGCCGGTGTTCTGGCTTGATGTTGTCGTTGGAGTGGAGTGCCTCCAGCTGCATGCTAAGAGAATATACGCGCGTATAAAGCGAGATGCATGGCTGCGCCAGCCGTCGGTCACATTGTTCGTACACAAATTAGTGGCGGCTAATCACGCCAGGGCCAGGCATAGCTGCAATAGTTTTCCTAAGAAGTGTACTTTGCTCGGCCTAAAAATTGGCTTCGTGGCAGAGATTCGATCTGACAGTACATGAACTTGCATTGACCTGCTTAACTGTTCAGATTGACTAAAAAACTGTCTTAGTAGCAGCTAGTCTGGGAGATATATAGACGAGGGACAGGGTGCATCCATGTTACTCAAGTACAACGCGCGCCAGTTCGATCTACTTTACTTTTTAGGTTCCTTTTTGAATTGCTTATTAGTTCATGTGTCTTCATTATTTCTTTTAATTTCTATATACACAACATCTCAACCCACTAGTCGCCAAAAAAAATAAAAAATCTCAACCCACCTTGTCGGATTGAACCTAAATGAATCTAGCTTAAGTGTATATATGTACTTAGATGCCACTGCGCGTAATTTTGCTATTGCAAATGCATGCATGTAGATGTAGGCTACCGGCAGCATGCATCCATGGACGCGCGCACTCCGCCGTCACTTTGGAACTGCATGCAAGGTGGAGTATATATATATGTGCATGCATGTATGAGGCCTCGTGGCACGTACTGTACGATGATCGACCTAGCTAGCGTGTATTCTTCAGCGCTTATGCAATGTACGGTATATAGATTTTTCAACCTGGCCGAAGGCTGACGACGACATTCCGTCTGGATTCATCGTGCAGGACGCCGTTGTTGTGTCCAGTGTCCCGCCCAGGTGACTACCTGATACCTTCCACTTGCCACTAAACAATGCTCAAGTGCAACCCGCTATATGTAATCCGAGGTGGCTTCATGTAATTATATATACATGCTTATTATGTTCGGATCTCCCTTTTTCACTGCTTAAAAAAGGGTATTTATCGATGCTTGAACAACAAAGCCCAATTTTAATTTCGGTGATTGATGAGCATAAGGATCTGATATGACCGGTCACGCCTCCTCAAGCCTCCTCACTGGACTCACTCTTCGGTGACATGCTCCAGTATACCACCGAGGAGGTCCGGTGAGCACACGACAGTAACGCTGAGATATTCAGACCTGTCATGGTCGGCACATTAATTTCCGTTGCACCCCTAAAGAGTTTCGGTGGGTGTAAAAACACCCCACCGAGTGTCGCTCCAAATCATTTTTCAAATGGCTAACTCCTAATGGTACGGTGTCTAACAAGACAACCAACACCTTTAGCACTAAGTTAGCATTTTCAAACATTACATAAAGGTTTTCACTTGCATCCTTTCCGCGCCACTCAATCTAAATGCACTCTCGAATTAGATCTCACCTAGTGGGACTAAATAACTGATTAGCAAATACATTTGCCCTCTTATAGTATGACTATCTATTCTAAACCTGGCTAAAGAACTTCTCTACACACCTTAGGCCGGTGAAATGAATTGTCCCACAAGCATACCTTTGCCTTGCACATTTCCCTTTCATCTCCATTGTGATGCCCACAAGCATCGATTTCTCCTCCTCATCAACTCCATCTCCACGGTCATCTTCATATGAAATTCACCAATTCATCTTCACTTGACTGTGTCTTCACCTAATGATCCTTCCACCATCACTCCATCAAGCCACTTGATATCTTCACAGATCATTATTACTCGGCTTGATCTTCTCAAGTGATACGGTCCACTTCATAGCTTCACATGGCCTTCGTAGTACATCGACATTAGCCTTGCCCACTCTTCACCATTGCCTTATTGGTCCATCGGCGCCAAGCCCTCTACTCGTACTTGACCGCCTCGATAATCTGTCGTGTCCCGAGCCTCTTGCTTGCCCTTCACCTTGCATGGTCCATCGTCATAGCTAAGCCTTGTCTTGGTCTTCATCATCTTGCCATACGAGACTATGTCATATCCCATCATATTCAATATGTCCATCACTTGGATCATCATGTTCATCAACTCTCCACTAGTTGAACATTTCACCTCACATGGACATGCCATCTCTCACTCCATGGCCTTCATGTAGCTCAACTTGCTTGTGGACTAATCATTTGTTCATCTTATATGAAGCCTTATTAGTCCACCTAAGATTGTCACTCAATTACCAAAACCAAATTAGAACTTTCAGCCGGGAAGTAGACTTAGACGTGTGCACTGCTGGTCGCCGGGAACAAGTGCAGTCATGCAAGGAAGTGGGCTCCCCCTCCCCCCCCCCAAAAAAAAAAAACTGATCACTCGCACACCCGAGCAGGTGTCGTAGACGGGCGGAAAAAAAATCCCGTCAAACGGCCCAAGTGGAAAACCCCATCCCACCTCGCACCACATCGTGGCACGGCCCCAGCTTGGCTTGGCGCACGCTCGTATGGCAAGATGATGAAGACCAAGACAAGGCTTAGCTATGACGATGGACCATGCAAGGTGAAGGGCAAGCAAGAGGCTCGGGACACGACAGATTATCGAGGCGGTCAAGTACGAGTAGAGGGCTTGGCGCCGATGGACCAATAAGGCAATGGTGAAGAGTGGGCAAGGCTAATGTCGATGTACTACGAAGGCCATGTGAAGCTATGAAGTGGACCGTATCACTTGAGAAGATCAAGCCGAGTAATAATGATCTGTGAAGATATCAAGTGGCTTGATGGAGTGATGGTGGAAGGATCATTAGGTGAAGACACAGTCAAGTGAAGATGAATTGGTGAATTTCATATGAAGATGACCGTGGAGATGGAGTTGATGAGGAGGAGAAATCGATGCTTGTGGGCATCACAATGGAGATGAAAGGGAAATGTGCAAGGCAAAGGTATGCTTGTGGGACAATTCATTTCACCGGCCTAAGGTGTGTAGAGAAGTTCTTTAGCCAGGTTTAGAATAGATAGTCATACTATAAGAGGGCAAATGTATTTGCTAATCAGTTATTTAGTCCCACTAGGTGAGATCTAATTCGAGAGTGCATTTAGATTGAGTGGCGCGGAAAGGATGCAAGTGAAAACCTTTATGTAATGTTTGAAAATGCTAACTTAGTGCTAAAGGTGTTGGTTGTCTTGTTAGACACCGTACCATTAGGAGTTAGCCATTTGAAAAATGATTTGGAGCGACACTCGGTGGGGTGTTTTTACACCCACCGAAACTCTTTAGGGGTGCAACGGAAATTAATGTGCCGACCATGACAGGTCTGAATATCTCAGCGTTACTGTCGTGTGCTCACCGGACCTCCTCGGTGGTATACTGGAGCATGTCACCGAAGAGTGAGTCCAGTGAGGAGGCTTGAGGAGGCGTGACCGGTCATATCAGATCCTTATGCTCATCAATCACCGAAATTAAAATTGGGCTTTGTTGTTCAAGCATCGATAAATACCCTTTTTTAAGCAGTGAAAAAGGGAGATCCGAACATAATAAGCATGTATATATAATTACATGAAGCCACCTCGGATTACATATAGCGGGTTGCACTTGAGCATTGTTTAGTGGCAAGTGGAAGGTATCAGGTAGTCACCTGGGCGGGACACTGGACACAACAACGGCGTCCTGCACGATGAATCCAGACGGAATGTCGTCGTCAGCCTTCGGCCAGGTTGAAAAATCTATATACCGTACATTGCATAAGCGCTGAAGAATACACGCTAGCTAGGTCGATCATCGTACAGTACGTGCCACGAGGCCTCATACATGCATGCACATATATATATACTCCACCTTGCATGCAGTTCCAAAGTGACGGCGGAGTGCGCGCGTCCATGGATGCATGCTGCCGGTAGCCTACATCTACATGCATGCATTTGCAATAGCAAAATTACGCGCAGTGGCATCTAAGTACATATATACACTTAAGCTAGATTCATTTAGGTTCAATCCGACAAGGTGGGTTGAGATTTTTTATTTTTTTGGCGACTAGTGGGTTGAGATGTTGTGTATATAGAAATTAAAAGAAATAATGAAGACACATGAACTAATAAGCAATTCAAAAAGGAACCTAAAAAGTAAAGTAGATCGAACTGGCGCGCGTTGTACTTGAGTAACATGGATGCACCCTGTCCCTCGTCTATATATCTCCCAGACTAGCTGCTACTAAGACAGTTTTTTAGTCAATCTGAACAGTTAAGCAGGTCAATGCAAGTTCATGTACTGTCAGATCGAATCTCTGCCACGAAGCCAATTTTTAGGCCGAGCAAAGTACACTTCTTAGGAAAACTATTGCAGCTATGCCTGGCCCTGGCGTGATTAGCCGCCACTAATTTGTGTACGAACAATGTGACCGACGGCTGGCGCAGCCATGCATCTCGCTTTATACGCGCGTATATTCTCTTAGCATGCAGCTGGAGGCACTCCACTCCAACGACAACATCAAGCCAGAACACCGGCTTTAGTTTCGCCATTTAGCCTGCAGACCTTGTCTGCTCCAAATATAATGCGACGGCCCTAGCCCTAAGTACACTATAAAAGCCACCAGAGGCAGCCGCCATTGCCTTATATATATTCTAGCTAGCCCTCAAATCGCGCAACTCGCAAGCACAGAAGTGGTGCTTGAGGAGCTCAAGAAAACTTGTAAGTGAACAATAGTGCCCAACACTAGCTGCCATGTGATCTTGCGTTTGGTATGTGAAGTGGACGTAAAGAAAGGTAAGAACTGCCTGTCATGTACTATATATATTATTAACTCCAATGGCTCTGGGCCAGTGTATGGAGAATCTTGCTACGAGATTCACCTTGACCCTGCACCTTAGGAAGAGATTCCAACTGTATCGCAAGATTCTTTTCACCACTGTTCGTTGAATATTAATTTTGGCCGTCTTTCATGCGCTACCATGTAACTTTGCATCTTTCCATTCACAAAACTACCGATACAGGTTGATCTTATGTTTAGGTTTTCTCTAACACTCTAATGATTACAACTTTGATCCAAACTCTTCGATTCTGTGGTTATTTGAAGGTTCTAAATTTATCCATGGACTTCTAATACTTATGTCTCTTTTCAAATAATTATGTCACTTAAATTGCTACACGACGGTGCTATGAGTATAGTATGATGGAGTCAGTCATTTTTTTTATAATCAGTTATAAACCACAACGGCGAAGAATACAGAGCACAGTTTTGTCTAGAGCTAACAGTTAACTATGGCATTGTACTACATCGTTAAGTAGCATATCCATGTATATGACATATAACACAGTTAATTCAAACTCAAAACAAAAATATATTAGTAAGCAGTTAGATCAGTAAAGACAAGGAAAAACATGAAATTTATTTTGGCAGGGGCCGGGAAATGCATGCCTTGGTGTCCCTTGTTATTATCACATAATTAATATCTTAAGGCATGTAGTTGTAAAGATGTGTAGTATGAGCTGGAAAGATGCAAAGTTACATGGTAGCGCATGAAAGACGGCCAAAATTAATATTCAACGAACAGTGGTGAAAAGAATCTTGCGATACAGTTGGAATCTCTTCCTAAGGTGCAGGGTCAAGGTGAATCTCGTAGCAAGATTCTCCATACACTGGCCCAGAGCCATTGGAGTTAATAATATATATAGTACATGACAGGCAGTTCTTACCTTTCTTTACGTCCACTTCACATACCAAACGCAAGATCACATGGCAGCTAGTGTTGGGCACTATTGTTCACT
The DNA here is from genome assembly GCA_030439765.1 of Tripidium arundinaceum. Classification (NCBI taxonomy): domain Eukaryota; kingdom Viridiplantae; phylum Streptophyta; class Magnoliopsida; order Poales; family Poaceae; genus Tripidium; species Tripidium arundinaceum. The sequence continues at coordinate 6,122 of JAHUYU010001827.1, read as the reverse complement.
TACAAGTTTTCTTGAGCTCCTCAAGCACCACTTCTGTGCTTGCGAGTTGCGCGATTTGAGGGCTAGCTAGAATATATATAAGGCAATGGCGGCTGCCTCTGGTGGCTTTTATAGTGTACTTAGGGCTAGGGCCGTCGCATTATATTTGGAGCAGACAAGGTCTGCAGGCTAAATGGCGAAACTAAAGCCGGTGTTCTGGCTTGATGTTGTCGTTGGAGTGGAGTGCCTCCAGCTGCATGCTAAGAGAATATACGCGCGTATAAAGCGAGATGCATGGCTGCGCCAGCCGTCGGTCACATTGTTCGTACACAAATTAGTGGCGGCTAATCACGCCAGGGCCAGGCATAGCTGCAATAGTTTTCCTAAGAAGTGTACTTTGCTCGGCCTAAAAATTGGCTTCGTGGCAGAGATTCGATCTGACAGTACATGAACTTGCATTGACCTGCTTAACTGTTCAGATTGACTAAAAAACTGTCTTAGTAGCAGCTAGTCTGGGAGATATATAGACGAGGGACAGGGTGCATCCATGTTACTCAAGTACAACGCGCGCCAGTTCGATCTACTTTACTTTTTAGGTTCCTTTTTGAATTGCTTATTAGTTCATGTGTCTTCATTATTTCTTTTAATTTCTATATACACAACATCTCAACCCACTAGTCGCCAAAAAAAATAAAAAATCTCAACCCACCTTGTCGGATTGAACCTAAATGAATCTAGCTTAAGTGTATATATGTACTTAGATGCCACTGCGCGTAATTTTGCTATTGCAAATGCATGCATGTAGATGTAGGCTACCGGCAGCATGCATCCATGGACGCGCGCACTCCGCCGTCACTTTGGAACTGCATGCAAGGTGGAGTATATATATATGTGCATGCATGTATGAGGCCTCGTGGCACGTACTGTACGATGATCGACCTAGCTAGCGTGTATTCTTCAGCGCTTATGCAATGTACGGTATATAGATTTTTCAACCTGGCCGAAGGCTGACGACGACATTCCGTCTGGATTCATCGTGCAGGACGCCGTTGTTGTGTCCAGTGTCCCGCCCAGGTGACTACCTGATACCTTCCACTTGCCACTAAACAATGCTCAAGTGCAACCCGCTATATGTAATCCGAGGTGGCTTCATGTAATTATATATACATGCTTATTATGTTCGGATCTCCCTTTTTCACTGCTTAAAAAAGGGTATTTATCGATGCTTGAACAACAAAGCCCAATTTTAATTTCGGTGATTGATGAGCATAAGGATCTGATATGACCGGTCACGCCTCCTCAAGCCTCCTCACTGGACTCACTCTTCGGTGACATGCTCCAGTATACCACCGAGGAGGTCCGGTGAGCACACGACAGTAACGCTGAGATATTCAGACCTGTCATGGTCGGCACATTAATTTCCGTTGCACCCCTAAAGAGTTTCGGTGGGTGTAAAAACACCCCACCGAGTGTCGCTCCAAATCATTTTTCAAATGGCTAACTCCTAATGGTACGGTGTCTAACAAGACAACCAACACCTTTAGCACTAAGTTAGCATTTTCAAACATTACATAAAGGTTTTCACTTGCATCCTTTCCGCGCCACTCAATCTAAATGCACTCTCGAATTAGATCTCACCTAGTGGGACTAAATAACTGATTAGCAAATACATTTGCCCTCTTATAGTATGACTATCTATTCTAAACCTGGCTAAAGAACTTCTCTACACACCTTAGGCCGGTGAAATGAATTGTCCCACAAGCATACCTTTGCCTTGCACATTTCCCTTTCATCTCCATTGTGATGCCCACAAGCATCGATTTCTCCTCCTCATCAACTCCATCTCCACGGTCATCTTCATATGAAATTCACCAATTCATCTTCACTTGACTGTGTCTTCACCTAATGATCCTTCCACCATCACTCCATCAAGCCACTTGATATCTTCACAGATCATTATTACTCGGCTTGATCTTCTCAAGTGATACGGTCCACTTCATAGCTTCACATGGCCTTCGTAGTACATCGACATTAGCCTTGCCCACTCTTCACCATTGCCTTATTGGTCCATCGGCGCCAAGCCCTCTACTCGTACTTGACCGCCTCGATAATCTGTCGTGTCCCGAGCCTCTTGCTTGCCCTTCACCTTGCATGGTCCATCGTCATAGCTAAGCCTTGTCTTGGTCTTCATCATCTTGCCATACGAGCGTGCGCCAAGCCAAGCTGGGGCCGTGCCACGATGTGGTGCGAGGTGGGATGGGGTTTTCCACTTGGGCCGTTTGACGGGATTTTTTTTCCGCCCGTCTACGACACCTGCTCGGGTGTGCGAGTGATCAGTTTTTTTTTTTTGGGGGGGGGGGAGGGGGAGCCCACTTCCTTGCATGACTGCACTTGTTCCCGGCGACCAGCAGTGCACACGTCTAAGTCTACTTCCCGGCTGAAAGTTCTAATTTGGTTTTGGTAATTGAGTGACAATCTTAGGTGGACTAATAAGGCTTCATATAAGATGAACAAATGATTAGTCCACAAGCAAGTTGAGCTACATGAAGGCCATGGAGTGAGAGATGGCATGTCCATGTGAGGTGAAATGTTCAACTAGTGGAGAGTTGATGAACATGATGATCCAAGTGATGGACATATTGAATATGATGGGATATGACATAGTCTCGTATGGCAAGATGATGAAGACCAAGACAAGGCTTAGCTATGACGATGGACCATGCAAGGTGAAGGGCAAGCAAGAGGCTCGGGACACGACAGATTATCGAGGCGGTCAAGTACGAGTAGAGGGCTTGGCGCCGATGGACCAATAAGGCAATGGTGAAGAGTGGGCAAGGCTAATGTCGATGTACTACGAAGGCCATGTGAAGCTATGAAGTGGACCGTATCACTTGAGAAGATCAAGCCGAGTAATAATGATCTGTGAAGATATCAAGTGGCTTGATGGAGTGATGGTGGAAGGATCATTAGGTGAAGACACAGTCAAGTGAAGATGAATTGGTGAATTTCATATGAAGATGACCGTGGAGATGGAGTTGATGAGGAGGAGAAATCGATGCTTGTGGGCATCACAATGGAGATGAAAGGGAAATGTGCAAGGCAAAGGTATGCTTGTGGGACAATTCATTTCACCGGCCTAAGGTGTGTAGAGAAGTTCTTTAGCCAGGTTTAGAATAGATAGTCATACTATAAGAGGGCAAATGTATTTGCTAATCAGTTATTTAGTCCCACTAGGTGAGATCTAATTCGAGAGTGCATTTAGATTGAGTGGCGCGGAAAGGATGCAAGTGAAAACCTTTATGTAATGTTTGAAAATGCTAACTTAGTGCTAAAGGTGTTGGTTGTCTTGTTAGACACCGTACCATTAGGAGTTAGCCATTTGAAAAATGATTTGGAGCGACACTCGGTGGGGTGTTTTTACACCCACCGAAACTCTTTAGGGGTGCAACGGAAATTAATGTGCCGACCATGACAGGTCTGAATATCTCAGCGTTACTGTCGTGTGCTCACCGGACCTCCTCGGTGGTATACTGGAGCATGTCACCGAAGAGTGAGTCCAGTGAGGAGGCTTGAGGAGGCGTGACCGGTCATATCAGATCCTTATGCTCATCAATCACCGAAATTAAAATTGGGCTTTGTTGTTCAAGCATCGATAAATACCCTTTTTTAAGCAGTGAAAAAGGGAGATCCGAACATAATAAGCATGTATATATAATTACATGAAGCCACCTCGGATTACATATAGCGGGTTGCACTTGAGCATTGTTTAGTGGCAAGTGGAAGGTATCAGGTAGTCACCTGGGCGGGACACTGGACACAACAACGGCGTCCTGCACGATGAATCCAGACGGAATGTCGTCGTCAGCCTTCGGCCAGGTTGAAAAATCTATATACCGTACATTGCATAAGCGCTGAAGAATACACGCTAGCTAGGTCGATCATCGTACAGTACGTGCCACGAGGCCTCATACATGCATGCACATATATATATACTCCACCTTGCATGCAGTTCCAAAGTGACGGCGGAGTGCGCGCGTCCATGGATGCATGCTGCCGGTAGCCTACATCTACATGCATGCATTTGCAATAGCAAAATTACGCGCAGTGGCATCTAAGTACATATATACACTTAAGCTAGATTCATTTAGGTTCAATCCGACAAGGTGGGTTGAGATTTTTTATTTTTTTTGGCGACTAGTGGGTTGAGATGTTGTGTATATAGAAATTAAAAGAAATAATGAAGACACATGAACTAATAAGCAATTCAAAAAGGAACCTAAAAAGTAAAGTAGATCGAACTGGCGCGCGTTGTACTTGAGTAACATGGATGCACCCTGTCCCTCGTCTATATATCTCCCAGACTAGCTGCTACTAAGACAGTTTTTTAGTCAATCTGAACAGTTAAGCAGGTCAATGCAAGTTCATGTACTGTCAGATCGAATCTCTGCCACGAAGCCAATTTTTAGGCCGAGCAAAGTACACTTCTTAGGAAAACTATTGCAGCTATGCCTGGCCCTGGCGTGATTAGCCGCCACTAATTTGTGTACGAACAATGTGACCGACGGCTGGCGCAGCCATGCATCTCGCTTTATACGCGCGTATATTCTCTTAGCATGCAGCTGGAGGCACTCCACTCCAACGACAACATCAAGCCAGAACACCGGCTTTAGTTTCGCCATTTAGCCTGCAGACCTTGTCTGCTCCAAATATAATGCGACGGCCCTAGCCCTAAGTACACTATAAAAGCCACCAGAGGCAGCCGCCATTGCCTTATATATATTCTAGCTAGCCCTCAAATCGCGCAACTCGCAAGCACAGAAGTGGTGCTTGAGGAGCTCAAGAAAACTTGTAAGTGAACAATAGTGCCCAACACTAGCTGCCATGTGATCTTGCGTTTGGTATGTGAAGTGGACGTAAAGAAAGGTAAGAACTGCCTGTCATGTACTATATATATTATTAACTCCAATGGCTCTGGGCCAGTGTATGGAGAATCTTGCTACGAGATTCACCTTGACCCTGCACCTTAGGAAGAGATTCCAACTGTATCGCAAGATTCTTTTCACCACTGTTCGTTGAATATTAATTTTGGCCGTCTTTCATGCGCTACCATGTAACTTTGCATCTTTCCAGCTCATACTACACATCTTTACAACTACATGCCTTAAGATATTAATTATGTGATAATAACAAGGGACACCAAGGCATGCATTTCCCGGCCCCTGCCAAAATAAATTTCATGTTTTTCCTTGTCTTTACTGATCTAACTGCTTACTAATATATTTTTGTTTTGAGTTTGAATTAACTGTGTTATATGTCATATACATGGATATGCTACTTAACGATGTAGTACAATGCCATAGTTAACTGTTAGCTCTAGACAAAACTGTGCTCTGTATTCTTCGCCGTTGTGGTTTATAACTGATTATAAAAAAAATGACTGACTCCATCATACTATACTCATAGCACCGTCGTGTAGCAATTTAAGTGACATAATTATTTGAAAAGAGACATAAGTATTAGAAGTCCATGGATAAATTTAGAACCTTCAAATAACCACAGAATCGAAGAGTTTGGATCAAAGTTGTAATCATTAGAGTGTTAGAGAAAACCTAAACATAAGATCAACCTGTATCGGTAGTTTTGTGAATGGAAACCAACAAACTAATAATGGCTGTCATCATGCTGCACTCACAAAATTGATTAGCTGCTTATAACATGTAGACTGTGTTTGTGACTAATAATCTGAAACCTTGTTTGTGCATGCATGCATGGAGTATTAATTTTTAGTGCACTAGAGATGTTTTTTTTTCTAGTTTTCATTACCTTCATTTCCTACCTCTCGATCACCTATGACTACAACAGCTTATTATATAGTCTACTGTATCGATCACCTATGACTACAACGTAGTACTCCTATTCCATACTAGTAAGGATATATAATGAGTTGTTAGTTGTTTTTTAATTAGATACTGATAAAGTAGGATCGTACATCTTTATACCGCCATACTATATACTCCCTCCGTCCGATAAAATGAATCATTCTCGCTTCCCAAGAAGTTAACTATCTTTAACTTTGATAAAATATATATAACAAAATATTACTAATTATGGTACATAATTAATATTATTAGATAGATCTTTGA
>JAHUYU010002489.1:0-21537 GCA_030439765.1 Tripidium arundinaceum | reverse complement strand
GGCATCCGGATGATGAACAGACTGCAATATATTGCAGGAAACTCGGAGAGCTAACAGTTTGGAGTACAAGCTTCTAGTATACTCAACCGACCATGACGGTGAACTCGTATCCCATGTCGGCCAAGATCTCGCGGCGCGCCGGCGACGACGATCCGAGTATGGTCTTCAAGGTCAGGATTCGCACAAGCAAGAACCTTAATGGAGCGGCTAATTTTGACGAGGTTTTCTATCTCTAGCATACTGGTGAGAAGAGAGACGCACCTTGAAACGCGGGGACTTGCCGGAGATGGAAGCCATGCTTGCCTGCTTGGTTGCTGCTGGCAGTGGCGGATTGGAAGCTGCAGAGCTGTTCAAATGGTGTGTTGCTTCCTTGATTGCCAAGGCATGCAGCGATTCACTCGCAATAGAATACTCCTACGAGGGAGGACTTAGAGCTGACGATCACCGTTGACTTGTGCATTTTCTTTTGAGGCGAACGGTGCTAAGTGCAGCGTTGGCTGTTCCAGAAGTTGCCTCTCGCTGTCTCACACAAAGACAAAGGGAAAACCCCAAATAAAGGCGTTGGGCCGTTGGCAGAGCAGCAGTCAGCAGATAAGCGAAGGACAAGACCTTGTTTGGGCCGGCCCGGCCCGTTTATGCTTCTACTCCATGCACGTCGTTCCATCTCAGCCCTTGGTGAACGATCGGACGCGGCACAAAACGTGCAGAACCAGCTGTACAACCTGCAGTCCTGCACGGCTGCACGCCAGACCAGGGGGCTCCCCGCTCAGCTCAACCGTCTCGCGATCCTTTCTGGCACCATGCCTGAGAGCTGGTCAGACTCTGACAGTGGGCCCGTTCTCAGCGACCACGTGGCAGTCCTATCTTCTGGATCTTTCCGATCACACAAACTGGCCAGCTGCCCTGTGCCTGGCTGCCGCAACCGCCTCCTGCTCCCAGCGTACTGAGCGTAGTACTCCTCGCGGGCCCACGAAGAGCTCCTCCCGGAAGTCGGATTCTCATGCGGTCCCACCCGTCATTGAAAGCAACCATCCTCCGTGGATTCTAGCCCAACGGAAACGCAAAAAATGGCTCTCGACGTACTCGTACGCCCGGTGCATGGACCTGGACCCACAGCTCAGTGTAAGGTGTAGGGGACGCCGCTGCATGCCGCAAGAACCGAAGCGTTTCTGATCCCACATGTCAGAGAGACAACGTCGTTTCTTTCCTCTCCTCGAGCCCACGCCTTCTTCCCCTCCCTCCCGCTCTCATCTTCCTTTCCAAGGAAACGGCCCGGGCCCCTGCCTATAAAAGCTGACTCCCCGGCACCATTGCCAAGGACAGCAAAAGCTTCCATTCTTGTTGGTTCCGTTCCTCCATCCACCGCTAGACCCTCTCTCTCCATCTCCTCTTCCTGGGGTTTTCAGTCGGAGTGCCTTCGCTTGGTGTTGGGCTCGCGATGGAGAAGGAAGGCGGCGTGAAGAAGGTGGCGGTGGCGGCGCCGGAGGAGGCGACGCCGACCCTGACCGCGCCGCTGCCGGCACCGGAGAAGGAGCCGGAGATGCAGGAGAAGTGCTACAAGAAGACGGTGGGGGAGGAGGCGACGTTCCTGGAGACCGCCAAGGACTACTTCAACCAGTTCAAGGAGATACCCGCGCAGAAGCACTGGATCTGCCTCAAGAACTACTTCAACCAGAAGTGCGGATCGGTAATGTCGCTTGCGCCCACCCCTCTCCTCTTCTCGATATCCCGTTCGTTCGATGATGCGCGCGCGTGATTTCTCTTGCTTGGCGATTTCTTCTGGTTCGTATCTGTTTGGTGGTGTACTACTCGCGTGTTCTGCCTGCGGCCTGCCTGGTTGCGACAAATTTGTTGTGTGCGTGTAATTGTAGTAACTTGTACGGTTGTACCTGGTAGGCGTTTAATCAGTCTCGTGATCAGGGTTTTCGTCATGGTGATGCCATGCTAGTCTTTGTTTTTGGGTTGTTTTTTCTGCTTGAGTGGAGTTATTCGTTGAATTCAATCCATCGCTAGTACAAGGCTACAAGCATGTCACCAATTAGTAATGTTATTTTCGGTAAGCGATCAGAAAACCGTAGTGTTCTCACGCGATCAGAAATTGCTGGGTTGTTGCTAGTAGAATTTATGTTTCCAGTTTCTCTTAATCGTGAATGGATGATGGTGAATAGGCGATTTAACATGTTCTGATGTTCAAATCCTTTCTGTAATTTTAGCAAACATGGTGATGCCGTTCTGTTGGAATCCATTTCTGGTAGTATTGTAGTAGCGAGTTTGTTGGATGTGGGAATAGGGGATTTAGCAAGTTTGTGTGTGTTCAAGTCAGTCTGTTCAGCAAACAGGGTGTTGGTGTTGTGCTTTGTTTTTTTGCAAGCCTATTGAAAAAGTTCCTGTTGATGCGGTTGGAATCCATCTCGGGCAATAGTGTAGCAACGTTCTAGTGAAATTACCTTTTTGCACATCTCTTTTCTGCTTGAAGAGTGGAAGCATGTGGATTCTGAAGATGATTTGGCTTGTGGTGCTTGTTATTTTGTGACCATTTTTTCAGTCCATCATGTACAGTTTTTTTTCCTGCATGAGTATGTGCTGATTGATTTTGAATCTTGGTATGCAAAGATTCCCCTGTCCTGTCGTGCTATTGCTCCAACCATTATTGCGCGTTTCTTCTCATCAGGTCCTGAATAGATTTGGTCAGGATTAAGGGCTACTATGCCCAGTAGTAATCTAGCTGGGTTCTCTGCTCTTCAGAGTCTTGTCTTGGATTTTTGTAGCAAATTTGTTAGTGCTAATGATGCAATCTAATAGACATCGTTTGCATTATGCTGATTCCGGTTGGGGTGGGCTTTTAGCAGGACCTTTCAGGTGGCTTGGATCTCAATAGCTAATCTGTTACGGCTTGTTATACATTTCTGTAGATATCAATCGTTTCCATTGTGCTGGTTCATGCTTTTAAGACCTTTCAATCTCGTGGCTTGGATTTGAGTAGGTAAAGTTGTTACTGCTTATTATGCATTTTCTGTAGATATGGTTTGCATTATGCTGGTTCCTCGTAAGACCTTTCAGGCCCGTGGCTTAAATTTTAGTAGCTAATCTGTTACTGCTTGTTATGCTAATAGACATCATTTTTATTGAGCTGCTTCCCTGATTATGATGTGTTTTAAGGCTAATCTCTTCTGCCTGTGCCATGTTGTAGGTGTTCGGCAAGCAGAAAGTCGAGCCTGTGGTGAAGGATGAAACTCTGGAGGTGGTGGCGAAGCCGGCAGCAGCACCAGTTGAATCTCACTGAAGGGGTTCTGATCGTCTATTCGTCTTGCAGCAGTAGAATCTCACCAAAGGGTTCTGATCGTCTTGGGGAAACAAAATGTAAATAATCTTTGGGTGTTCTAGGTGGCGAAGACTTGAGACTTCTTTGGTCTCCCCAGAAACTATCATGCTAGTTGTCGTGGTAGTGGTTTGGGAATGGTTGGTCCAGTAATTCGTCATGAACCCTATGTGTTTCTGCTTCAAGTTGTTAGAATGTGAACCTCTATCTGTGCCTGATATTGAATCGTTACCGCAACCATTTGCCATGATTTCGTGCTTTTGGTTACTTTTATTTGATGTTCAGTGCCTGCGTAACATCTTTTTATTGAGCTGCCATGACCCTTGATTCCAATGGCTGAGTATTTTCCTGTTATGATTGTTGAATGATGATTAGCACTGGCTTGGTCGCTCCATGATCTGGTTCTGGAAGTCTACCGTAGCAACAGTTCCTTTGCTTAGCTTTCTTTTACCATGGAGTAAAAATTTCAGTAAACAATCAGTTTTACAGAATTACAGTAACTATAAGTCGCATCACTGGGTTGATGCCGTTCATGCAACGGCCAACAAACCTGCAAGAGTCTTTTACCCGTGCGTCATTATAAAAGTTTATAAATACCTACAAGCCATTAAAAAGTTTGAACGGTCGTATGTACCACTACCACTGGTCAGAACTTTTTTTTAAGCCTCCATGCCATTCCGTCCACATTCGCTGCTAACGGTGGCTAACGGAGCTACGAAAAGACTTAAATGCCCTCAGGCTAAGTTCTGTTTTTCCCTGTGCCACTCCTTAGCTGAGTGTTTTGGCACCAAATTGATTGGCGTTGATCCTTCTTGACCACACTAATTTAATTGGTATTTAAATTATTTGCAATAATTTTTAGTCTTGGGTACGAGCTAGATCGAAAATATTACCGTCGGAATAGGTTGTTGTTTAATATAAGAAAGTAGCGAGATTTTTAAATTTGTGATGTTCAAAACTAAAAATTATTGCAAATAATTTAAATACCAATTAAATTAGTGTGGTCAAGAAGGATCAACGCCAATCAATTTGGTGCCAAAACACTCAGCTAAGGAGTGGCACAGGGAAAAACAGAACTTAGCCTGAGGGCATTTAAGTCTTTTCGTAGCTCCGTTAGCCACCGTTAGCAGCGAATGTGGACGGAATGGCATGGAGGCTTAAAAAAAAGTTCTGACCAGTGGTAGTGGTACATACGACCGTTCAAACTTTTTAATGGCTTGTAGGTATTTATAAACTTTTATAATGACGCACGGGTAAAAGACTCTTGCAGGTTTGTTGGCCGTTGCATGAACGGCATCAACCCAGTGATGCGACTTATAGTTACTGTAATTCTGTAAAACTGATTGTTTACTGAAATTTTTACTCCATGGTAAAAGAAAGCTAAGCAAAGGAACTGTTGCTACGGTAGACTTCCAGAACCAGATCATGGAGCGACCAAGCCAGTGCTAATCATCATTCAACAATCATAACAGGAAAATACTCAGCCATTGGAATCAAGGGTCATGGCAGCTCAATAAAAAGATGTTACGCAGGCACTGAACATCAAATAAAAGTAACCAAAAGCACGAAATCATGGCAAATGGTTGCGGTAACGATTCAATATCAGGCACAGATAGAGGTTCACATTCTAACAACTTGAAGCAGAAACACATAGGGTTCATGACGAATTACTGGACCAACCATTCCCAAACCACTACCACGACAACTAGCATGATAGTTTCTGGGGAGACCAAAGAAGTCTCAAGTCTTCGCCACCTAGAACACCCAAAGATTATTTACATTTTGTTTCCCCAAGACGATCAGAACCCTTTGGTGAGATTCTACTGCTGCAAGACGAATAGACGATCAGAACCCCTTCAGTGAGATTCAACTGGTGCTGCTGCCGGCTTCGCCACCACCTCCAGAGTTTCATCCTTCACCACAGGCTCGACTTTCTGCTTGCCGAACACCTACAACATGGCACAGGCAGAAGAGATTAGCCTTAAAACACATCATAATCAGGGAAGCAGCTCAATAAAAATGATGTCTATTAGCATAACAAGCAGTAACAGATTAGCTACTAAAATTTAAGCCACGGGCCTGAAAGGTCTTACGAGGAACCAGCATAATGCAAACCATATCTACAGAAAATGCATAATAAGCAGTAACAACTTTACCTACTCAAATCCAAGCCACGAGATTGAAAGGTCTTAAAAGCATGAACCAGCACAATGGAAACGATTGATATCTACAGAAATGTATAACAAGCCGTAACAGATTAGCTATTGAGATCCAAGCCACCTGAAAGGTCCTGCTAAAAGCCCACCCCAACCGGAATCAGCATAATGCAAACGATGTCTATTAGATTGCATCATTAGCACTAACAAATTTGCTACAAAAATCCAAGACAAGACTCTGAAGAGCAGAGAACCCAGCTAGATTACTACTGGGCATAGTAGCCCTTAATCCTGACCAAATCTATTCAGGACCTGATGAGAAGAAACGCGCAATAATGGTTGGAGCAATAGCACGACAGGACAGGGGAATCTTTGCATACCAAGATTCAAAATCAATCAGCACATACTCATGCAGGAAAAAAAACTGTACATGATGGACTGAAAAAATGGTCACAAAATAACAAGCACCACAAGCCAAATCATCTTCAGAATCCACATGCTTCCACTCTTCAAGCAGAAAAGAGATGTGCAAAAAGGTAATTTCACTAGAACGTTGCTACACTATTGCCCGAGATGGATTCCAACCGCATCAACAGGAACTTTTTCAATAGGCTTGCAAAAAAACAAAGCACAACACCAACACCCTGTTTGCTGAACAGACTGACTTGAACACACACAAACTTGCTAAATCCCCTATTCCCACATCCAACAAACTCGCTACTACAATACTACCAGAAATGGATTCCAACAGAACGGCATCACCATGTTTGCTAAAATTACAGAAAGGATTTGAACATCAGAACATGTTAAATCGCCTATTCACCATCATCCATTCACGATTAAGAGAAACTGGAAACATAAATTCTACTAGCAACAACCCAGCAATTTCTGATCGCGTGAGAACACTACGGTTTTCTGATCGCTTACCGAAAATAACATTACTAATTGGTGACATGCTTGTAGCCTTGTACTAGCGATGGATTGAATTCAACGAATAACTCCACTCAAGCAGAAAAAACAACCCAAAAACAAAGACTAGCATGGCATCACCATGACGAAAACCCTGATCACGAGACTGATTAAACGCCTACCAGGTACAACCGTACAAGTTACTACAATTACACGCACACAACAAATTTGTCGCAACCAGGCAGGCCGCAGGCAGAACACGCGAGTAGTACACCACCAAACAGATACGAACCAGAAGAAATCGCCAAGCAAGAGAAATCACGCGCGCGCATCATCGAACGAACGGGATATCGAGAAGAGGAGAGGGGTGGGCGCAAGCGACATTACCGATCCGCACTTCTGGTTGAAGTAGTTCTTGAGGCAGATCCAGTGCTTCTGCGCGGGTATCTCCTTGAACTGGTTGAAGTAGTCCTTGGCGGTCTCCAGGAACGTCGCCTCCTCCCCCACCGTCTTCTTGTAGCACTTCTCCTGCATCTCCGGCTCCTTCTCCGGTGCCGGCAGCGGCGCGGTCAGGGTCGGCGTCGCCTCCTCCGGCGCCGCCACCGCCACCTTCTTCACGCCGCCTTCCTTCTCCATCGCGAGCCCAACACCAAGCGAAGGCACTCCGACTGAAAACCCCAGGAAGAGGAGATGGAGAGAGAGGGTCTAGCGGTGGATGGAGGAACGGAACCAACAAGAATGGAAGCTTTTGCTGTCCTTGGCAATGGTGCCGGGGAGTCAGCTTTTATAGGCAGGGGCCCGGGCCGTTTCCTTGGAAAGGAAGATGAGAGCGGGAGGGAGGGGAAGAAGGCGTGGGCTCGAGGAGAGGAAAGAAACGACGTTGTCTCTCTGACATGTGGGATCAGAAACGCTTCGGTTCTTGCGGCATGCAGCGGCGTCCCCTACACCTTACACTGAGCTGTGGGTCCAGGTCCATGCACCGGGCGTACGAGTACGTCGAGAGCCATTTTTTGCGTTTCCGTTGGGCTAGAATCCACGGAGGATGGTTGCTTTCAATGACGGGTGGGACCGCATGAGAATCCGACTTCCGGGAGGAGCTCTTCGTGGGCCCGCGAGGAGTACTACGCTCAGTACGCTGGGAGCAGGAGGCGGTTGCGGCAGCCAGGCACAGGGCAGCTGGCCAGTTTGTGTGATCGGAAAGATCCAGAAGATAGGACTGCCACGTGGTCGCTGAGAACGGGCCCACTGTCAGAGTCTGACCAGCTCTCAGGCATGGTGCCAGAAAGGATCGCGAGACGGTTGAGCTGAGCGGGGAGCCCCCTGGTCTGGCGTGCAGCCGTGCAGGACTGCAGGTTGTACAGCTGGTTCTGCACGTTTTGTGCCGCGTCCGATCGTTCACCAAGGGCTGAGATGGAACGACGTGCATGGAGTAGAAGCATAAACGGGCCGGGCCGGCCCAAACAAGGTCTTGTCCTTCGCTTATCTGCTGACTGCTGCTCTGCCAACGGCCCAACGCCTTTATTTGGGGTTTTCCCTTTGTCTTTGTGTGAGACAGCGAGAGGCAACTTCTGGAACAGCCAACGCTGCACTTAGCACCGTTCGCCTCAAAAGAAAATGCACAAGTCAACGGTGATCGTCAGCTCTAAGTCCTCCCTCGTAGGAGTATTCTATTGCGAGTGAATCGCTGCATGCCTTGGCAATCAAGGAAGCAACACACCATTTGAACAGCTCTGCAGCTTCCAATCCGCCACTGCCAGCAGCAACCAAGCAGGCAAGCATGGCTTCCATCTCCGGCAAGTCCCCGCGTTTCAAGGTGCGTCTCTCTTCTCACCAGTATGCTAGAGATAGAAAACCTCGTCAAAATTAGCCGCTCCATTAAGGTTCTTGCTTGTGCGAATCCTGACCTTGAAGACCATACTCGGATCGTCGTCGCCGGCGCGCCGCGAGATCTTGGCCGACATGGGATACGAGTTCACCGTCATGGTCGGTTGAGTATACTAGAAGCTTGTACTCCAAACTGTTAGCTCTCCGAGTTTCCTGCAATATATTGCAGTCTGTTCATCATCATGTTGGATTCCCCTTCTGTCAGAGCGCTGACATCGACGAGAGGGCCATCCGGAGGGAGGAACCAGAGCTGACGATCACCGTTGACTTGTGCATTTTCTTTTGAGGCGAACGGTGCTAAGTGCAGCGTTGGCTGTTCCAGAAGTTGCCTCTCGCTGTCTCACACAAAGACAAAGGGAAAACCCCAAATAAAGGCGTTGGGCCGTTGGCAGAGCAGCAGTCAGCAGATAAGCGAAGGACAAGACCTTGTTTGGGCCGGCCCGGCCCGTTTATGCTTCTACTCCATGCACGTCGTTCCATCTCAGCCCTTGGTGAACGATCGGACGCGGCACAAAACGTGCAGAACCAGCTGTACAACCTGCAGTCCTGCACGGCTGCACGCCAGACCAGGGGGCTCCCCGCTCAGCTCAACCGTCTCGCGATCCTTTCTGGCACCATGCCTGAGAGCTGGTCAGACTCTGACAGTGGGCCCGTTCTCAGCGACCACGTGGCAGTCCTATCTTCTGGATCTTTCCGATCACACAAACTGGCCAGCTGCCCTGTGCCTGGCTGCCGCAACCGCCTCCTGCTCCCAGCGTACTGAGCGTAGTACTCCTCGCGGGCCCACGAAGAGCTCCTCCCGGAAGTCGGATTCTCATGCGGTCCCACCCGTCATTGAAAGCAACCATCCTCCGTGGATTCTAGCCCAACGGAAACGCAAAAAATGGCTCTCGACGTACTCGTACGCCCGGTGCATGGACCTGGACCCACAGCTCAGTGTAAGGTGTAGGGGACGCCGCTGCATGCCGCAAGAACCGAAGCGTTTCTGATCCCACATGTCAGAGAGACAACGTCGTTTCTTTCCTCTCCTCGAGCCCACGCCTTCTTCCCCTCCCTCCCGCTCTCATCTTCCTTTCCAAGGAAACGGCCCGGGCCCCTGCCTATAAAAGCTGACTCCCCGGCACCATTGCCAAGGACAGCAAAAGCTTCCATTCTTGTTGGTTCCGTTCCTCCATCCACCGCTAGACCCTCTCTCTCCATCTCCTCTTCCTGGGGTTTTCAGTCGGAGTGCCTTCGCTTGGTGTTGGGCTCGCGATGGAGAAGGAAGGCGGCGTGAAGAAGGTGGCGGTGGCGGCGCCGGAGGAGGCGACGCCGACCCTGACCGCGCCGCTGCCGGCACCGGAGAAGGAGCCGGAGATGCAGGAGAAGTGCTACAAGAAGACGGTGGGGGAGGAGGCGACGTTCCTGGAGACCGCCAAGGACTACTTCAACCAGTTCAAGGAGATACCCGCGCAGAAGCACTGGATCTGCCTCAAGAACTACTTCAACCAGAAGTGCGGATCGGTAATGTCGCTTGCGCCCACCCCTCTCCTCTTCTCGATATCCCGTTCGTTCGATGATGCGCGCGCGTGATTTCTCTTGCTTGGCGATTTCTTCTGGTTCGTATCTGTTTGGTGGTGTACTACTCGCGTGTTCTGCCTGCGGCCTGCCTGGTTGCGACAAATTTGTTGTGTGCGTGTAATTGTAGTAACTTGTACGGTTGTACCTGGTAGGCGTTTAATCAGTCTCGTGATCAGGGTTTTCGTCATGGTGATGCCATGCTAGTCTTTGTTTTTGGGTTGTTTTTTCTGCTTGAGTGGAGTTATTCGTTGAATTCAATCCATCGCTAGTACAAGGCTACAAGCATGTCACCAATTAGTAATGTTATTTTCGGTAAGCGATCAGAAAACCGTAGTGTTCTCACGCGATCAGAAATTGCTGGGTTGTTGCTAGTAGAATTTATGTTTCCAGTTTCTCTTAATCGTGAATGGATGATGGTGAATAGGCGATTTAACATGTTCTGATGTTCAAATCCTTTCTGTAATTTTAGCAAACATGGTGATGCCGTTCTGTTGGAATCCATTTCTGGTAGTATTGTAGTAGCGAGTTTGTTGGATGTGGGAATAGGGGATTTAGCAAGTTTGTGTGTGTTCAAGTCAGTCTGTTCAGCAAACAGGGTGTTGGTGTTGTGCTTTGTTTTTTTGCAAGCCTATTGAAAAAGTTCCTGTTGATGCGGTTGGAATCCATCTCGGGCAATAGTGTAGCAACGTTCTAGTGAAATTACCTTTTTGCACATCTCTTTTCTGCTTGAAGAGTGGAAGCATGTGGATTCTGAAGATGATTTGGCTTGTGGTGCTTGTTATTTTGTGACCATTTTTTCAGTCCATCATGTACAGTTTTTTTTCCTGCATGAGTATGTGCTGATTGATTTTGAATCTTGGTATGCAAAGATTCCCCTGTCCTGTCGTGCTATTGCTCCAACCATTATTGCGCGTTTCTTCTCATCAGGTCCTGAATAGATTTGGTCAGGATTAAGGGCTACTATGCCCAGTAGTAATCTAGCTGGGTTCTCTGCTCTTCAGAGTCTTGTCTTGGATTTTTGTAGCAAATTTGTTAGTGCTAATGATGCAATCTAATAGACATCGTTTGCATTATGCTGATTCCGGTTGGGGTGGGCTTTTAGCAGGACCTTTCAGGTGGCTTGGATCTCAATAGCTAATCTGTTACGGCTTGTTATACATTTCTGTAGATATCAATCGTTTCCATTGTGCTGGTTCATGCTTTTAAGACCTTTCAATCTCGTGGCTTGGATTTGAGTAGGTAAAGTTGTTACTGCTTATTATGCATTTTCTGTAGATATGGTTTGCATTATGCTGGTTCCTCGTAAGACCTTTCAGGCCCGTGGCTTAAATTTTAGTAGCTAATCTGTTACTGCTTGTTATGCTAATAGACATCATTTTTATTGAGCTGCTTCCCTGATTATGATGTGTTTTAAGGCTAATCTCTTCTGCCTGTGCCATGTTGTAGGTGTTCGGCAAGCAGAAAGTCGAGCCTGTGGTGAAGGATGAAACTCTGGAGGTGGTGGCGAAGCCGGCAGCAGCACCAGTTGAATCTCACTGAAGGGGTTCTGATCGTCTATTCGTCTTGCAGCAGTAGAATCTCACCAAAGGGTTCTGATCGTCTTGGGGAAACAAAATGTAAATAATCTTTGGGTGTTCTAGGTGGCGAAGACTTGAGACTTCTTTGGTCTCCCCAGAAACTATCATGCTAGTTGTCGTGGTAGTGGTTTGGGAATGGTTGGTCCAGTAATTCGTCATGAACCCTATGTGTTTCTGCTTCAAGTTGTTAGAATGTGAACCTCTATCTGTGCCTGATATTGAATCGTTACCGCAACCATTTGCCATGATTTCGTGCTTTTGGTTACTTTTATTTGATGTTCAGTGCCTGCGTAACATCTTTTTATTGAGCTGCCATGACCCTTGATTCCAATGGCTGAGTATTTTCCTGTTATGATTGTTGAATGATGATTAGCACTGGCTTGGTCGCTCCATGATCTGGTTCTGGAAGTCTACCGTAGCAACAGTTCCTTTGCTTAGCTTTCTTTTACCATGGAGTAAAAATTTCAGTAAACAATCAGTTTTACAGAATTACAGTAACTATAAGTCGCATCACTGGGTTGATGCCGTTCATGCAACGGCCAACAAACCTGCAAGAGTCTTTTACCCGTGCGTCATTATAAAAGTTTATAAATACCTACAAGCCATTAAAAAGTTTGAACGGTCGTATGTACCACTACCACTGGTCAGAACTTTTTTTTAAGCCTCCATGCCATTCCGTCCACATTCGCTGCTAACGGTGGCTAACGGAGCTACGAAAAGACTTAAATGCCCTCAGGCTAAGTTCTGTTTTTCCCTGTGCCACTCCTTAGCTGAGTGTTTTGGCACCAAATTGATTGGCGTTGATCCTTCTTGACCACACTAATTTAATTGGTATTTAAATTATTTGCAATAATTTTTAGTTTTGAACATCACAAATTTAAAAATCTCGCTACTTTCTTATATTAAACAACAACCTATTCCGACGGTAATATTTTCGATCTAGCTCGTACCCAAGACTAAAATCAAAACAAAAAAATAATAAGACAAACTAATTTAAAAAAAAAATAAATCATTTTTTCTCATCATGGGTATCTAGAACAACCGTGGACAGCGCAAGTCAGGGCTGCCAAATAATTACAAACTAATTTTTAACACGTATCATGAAAGCAAAACATCACGACTGCAAAGAATTTAAAGATCCAAAAGCAAAGTGTAGTCATTCCGTTAATTTAATTCCGGTCACATGTTGCAGGTTGAGGACACTGCTCCGGTAGGCTGTGCTTTTTCTGACTAACAATCGTAGAGTCGTCCTGAAAGGCTGAAACTAAGCATTCGTAGTTTCTAATTATCATTCAGAGGCAACAGGCAAGATGACACTTCCCGTTAGGACAGAGGTTATTGGACACGAGTGCCCATGACTGCCCGCAGGTTCCCGGGAGCACCGAGGAACTGCAAGCATGCCTCCTTCAGCCTGTCGCAGTCGCAGTGATGCTGCTCAGCTAGCTCGAGCGTGATCTGCACCGTTCCCACATCAATGAGCCCTGCACAGCTTTGTCCTCGCAGATCAGCTTCAGCCTCTGTAAGCAGTACTTACTTGTCCGCGGCGACGAGCAGGTTCCGGAGCACGGCGTCTTCCTCATCTTTGTCCATCTCCTGCAGCGAATCGGTGTAGGCGTAGCGGAGCAGAGCCCTGAATGCCGGCGGATGCTGTCGCTGCTCACACCCGTGGACGAGGCATGGCAGCCCGCCGATCTCCTGCCCACCTTCGCTGCTGCCGTCGAGGAGCAGCAGAGCCATGGAGATATGCAGCGGCACCACCGCTCCCGTCGGCGGCCAAGTGAAGCAGCGCCCCGTCGCGTTGTGCAGCGGCACCAGTACCGCCCGTGATGCCGCCGCCGAGCGGACGCGCCGAGGAGCCCCGCGCCCGCCGCCCGCCCTGCTGCCGCCGCGCCGCCGAGGGAGAGATATAGGGTTTTTTTTATTGCCTCACCCTTGGTATACAACCTCACCAACACACCACACGCATACACCC
This sequence comes from Tripidium arundinaceum, assembly GCA_030439765.1. Classification (NCBI taxonomy): domain Eukaryota; kingdom Viridiplantae; phylum Streptophyta; class Magnoliopsida; order Poales; family Poaceae; genus Tripidium; species Tripidium arundinaceum. The sequence goes on along the minus strand of JAHUYU010002489.1, from coordinate 8,160 downwards.
TAACACACTCACACCCCTAGTATGTAAGCTAGATCTATAACCTAAATTTAGGACTAAGAGCACACGGCTGATAGGTATGATAATGGTGGCTCATCCATGCGAGGCAACTGAAACTTTATTCTAGGGAAAAACCCAGTGAGCACGCGCGCCAAGCGAGGCTCGAACGCGGGCGGGCAGCATCGCACCCTGCGAACTTTGCCAACCACACTATACGCGGTCCTCGAGAGAGATATAGGGTTAGGACTTGAGAGAGAGAAAAGCCACAGAGGATGCCGGTCAATCGGTCAACAAAGTGTCTTCTACCTTATTGCTTTCCACAGGGGTATTTTGGACATTTTGGTTCTGTTCGTTTTAGCATATCAGTCAAAATCAGTCCTATTTTTAGGTATGAAATAGTGTTTTCTCTCACAACAAATCAGCCCTACAAATCAGCCGCAGCGGAAATAAGTCCTGCCGAACACGGCCTTCAACTGGCCGGACCCGTATGTCAAGGCTACAGAATTGTGAAAAGCCAACAAAATGGAGATGGAATGACGTGGAGGAAAAACAAATTCTGACCAGTGGCACCTGTGATCACTCGAACTTTTTAATGGCTCGTAAATAATTATGAACTTTTATAATGACAACAGATAATAGCCTCAGCAACACAAGCCATCCGGAAAAAAAAAACAGTAACGGTGTCCCTTGCACTGTTGCACAACAGCACAAGCGCCACCTCCGGAACGACTGAACGAGAGAGCAGAGCACACACCACTTTGCAGAAGTGACAAGCACCAATTCGTGAGTCGTTTCGACAATTCGACGTCTGCGTCTCGTTTCGGCTGTGCACGCACTCACCGGCATCTGCGCCCGTCGACGACCGCCTTGCTTGCTGCTGCGCTGCAGCATGAGGTGGCGATGGCCGATGGACCTGCCACGAGCCCACGAGCTGCCGCAAGCCCGCAACGAATGTATAGCCCACGTGTAGTGTTTAGGCCCAAACGCAACTACCGTGGACAGTTCCAGATCCTTCTGGCCCGTCCTTGCCCTAGTCGTGCGTCCTTCTTTCCCACGCTCCAAGAAAGAAAACCAGAGGCGCCCGTTGTCCGCCTTCCCCCAAATCCGTTTGTTTCCCACGGCGCAAGAAACAAGACAAGACCAGCTTGAGGGCCCCTCTCCCATTCCGATCGCCAATTCGCCATCCACCGCCTGCGAGGCTGCGACCCTTCTTCCCCTCTCCACCACTGTCACGGCGTCACGAGCGCGCTGTCCTCTCACACGAGTTCGTCAGCCTGCTAAGGTAAGACCGTAAGAGGAATCGCCCCGACCTATCAATCGATTCATCAATCCATGCCGTTTCGCCCCTGTCCGGAGTAGAGTCGGGCGGGTGCACGCACCGGTGCGACCGCGGCTAACGTGGGCTGGAACCGCCGGCCGCGATTGTTTTTGCTTGTTTGGAACACCGCGATTGCCTTTGCTGCGTGGGCGCACGCCAGCTGTTCGTCGAAACTCTTGTGGAGTGAATAGTGATAGAACACCTTGGGTGGATCCTTGCATTTCCTTATGTTTTGATTGAATTGGGTCATACACACTAATAGCTTATGTCGGATTGGATTATACGCACTAATAGCTTGTGTCTATTGGAATGGTAAATTAAAAGCAAACTAGGTTGTCATCCTACCCAGTAGTGCGAGCCGTGAGGGCAACAGTCTGGAACAGGATGAGCATGTGGCACAGTGGTAGTATTAGCTTACACCTTACAGCCAGATGGCTTGATGCATTTCATGTGCCTCGCCACTTTGGGATTTCAGAATTGTGCAAATATGCTGCTATTGTTTCTAGTTTGATCTGGACATTCTGTGCTCACCTGGCATTTTATGGCGCTGCTGCCTATAGTTTATTGTTCATACATGATCAAGCATAAGGTCAACCTTGTTCATTTACTTTTAGTCGTTGTGATGCTAGTATTTCTGTTCATTCATTATATAAGGATTGATGATCGGCCTTTTGGGTTCTGTTGACGATTGAGGCTTCTTTTGTATCTTGATGTTGCTAGTGTGTTTGGAACTTGATAGCTCTGGTCTTGTTTCTGTGTTTTAACTCATATGTTTTACTATCCTCGAGTGGGTTGAAAGCTTCCTTGTAATTTATCGTCGCACTCTCCCAATCTTATTTCTGATGAGATGTGTGCATTGGTTGTTAAGCATGGGCTTTCCTCGGCTCTCTTTCACTTGATCTCTTACATGAATTTTTCCTTCTTTTGGCTCTTGGTTCAGTGTTAAGATGGCTTCAAGCACTAGTCAGACAGAAGCTCCAGCCCCATCTGTCCCCAAAAATCCTGCTATGGCATCATGCCGGAAGAAGAAAACAGATGATGCTACCTTCCTCGAAGATCTGAAAGACCACATTGATGAGTTCATTCATGCCTCCATAGATGAGCACAAGACCTGCTTTACAAAGACGATCCAGAAGGTCAGTTGCACTATTATACTGAAATTTGTTTTCGTTTTGGTCTTTGTGCGGTTGTCATGCATTTGGTGCTCAAGACTTCTGTTTTCCATGGATTGCGCAGATGTTTGGGATGTCAAAGGCTGTTGCAGAGAGATCTGCGGCAGAAGCAAAGGAAGCTGAAGTTGAAAGTGCTTTGCCACTTAAGACCAGTGTCTCGCAGTAGAATTTCATGTTGGTAGTTTCTTGCTCGATGCCAAACTTTTATATAAGGGTTTTGTTGCTCTGTGTTGTCTGAAACGCATAAGCGTGTCAGTAGCATGTTTTCGTTTCGTAACTGGATTGTAGATTGTAGTAGTGCTTCATTCTCTATAGTTTTCTGTATGTGTAACATCATAAACAGACCAACTTAACAGCGTAGCTTGCTTCATTCTCCGAAATCTTGTATGGCTGTACACCCAGGTATTTGGGCATCCTGAACCCAACTGATTGTGTGGTTCCCGATTTACCTGATTGGCTAAATGAAAGAGATCTCCTTGCAAAGCTCATGCAACAGCAACAACAAATAGCACAGAGTAGAATGAAAGCACAAGCTGACTCTAATAGATCCAAAAGAGAGTTCTAGGATGGTGATCTGGTTTATCTGAAGCTTCAACCCCATAATAGTTTCCAGGATCAACCATTAACTATTCTTTGGGCCTGTTCTGCTGATAGTTTCTGTGGCTGATAAGCCGACTGATGCTGATTTGTTGTGAGAGAAAAACATTGTATCATGACTGATAAGTCGGGTTGATAAGTTCAAGCGAACAGGGCGTTTAAGTTCTATGGCCATTTAAGGTGCTATAACGAGTGTGACTGTAGCCTACAAATCAGATTTACCCAAGTTTTGCCCAAATTCATCGTGTTCTCAACTTAAGAAGCATGTTCCGAGAGGTACAAGTTGGTATCTCGGGGAGGGTGAACTGAAACCATCAGCATGGTTCGGTGGGGCATGAACCGTCCCGGGACAACATCATGGGAAGATGTGGTGGACCTGAGACTGAGGTTTCCACTGGCACCAGCTTGGGACAAGCTGGCTGTTAAGGGGAAGAGAATGTCACGGACTGATCAACTGACAAACGTGGCTGATTTGAAGCTAAGGGCGCGTTTGGTTGCCTGCATCAGCCCTCAGCCAGGCTCTACGCGTGTGAGAACAAACGTTTGTTTGGTTCGCGTATCTGTCGGGCCAAGCTCCATGCGTGCAAGAAGCCCCCTGCGGCCAGGCTCTGCAGAAACGCAGAAATCGGCTGTTTCTACCGGGCCTGGCTCACTTGGTGCGAAAGAGCGTGGAGCGGCGCACGGCGCGTGAGATAGAGATACGTGGACACGGAGAACTAAACAGCAACTGCTGCTGGCCTGGCTGTAATGACCCAGATAACCAAACAAGGTGGTGTCGCATGCACAGGGCCTGGGCAAAGCTGGCCTGGCTGGCTCCGTGCGAGCCAGGCTCCCCTAGGCAACGAACCAAACGGGCACTAAATAAACGCAAAGGAGCCTTCAGTGTTAGAGAACCTGGACCGGAAGATAGAGTTGGGCCGAGTTGTGTGCGGTGTTGGTGAGGTTGTATACCAAGGGTGAGGCAATAAAAAAAACCCTATATCTCTCCCTCGGCGGCGCGGCGGCAGCAGGGCGGGCGGCGGGCGCGGGGCTCCTCGGCGCGTCCGCTCGGCGGCGGCATCACGGGCGGTACTGGTGCCGCTGCACAACGCGACGGGGCGCTGCTTCACTTGGCCGCCGACGGGAGCGGTGGTGCCGCTGCATATCTCCATGGCTCTGCTGCTCCTCGACGGCAGCAGCGAAGGTGGGCAGGAGATCGGCGGGCTGCCATGCCTCGTCCACGGGTGTGAGCAGCGACAGCATCCGCCGGCATTCAGGGCTCTGCTCCGCTACGCCTACACCGATTCGCTGCAGGAGATGGACAAAGATGAGGAAGACGCCGTGCTCCGGAACCTGCTCGTCGCCGCGGACAAGTAAGTACTGCTTACAGAGGCTGAAGCTGATCTGCGAGGACAAAGCTGTGCAGGGCTCATTGATGTGGGAACGGTGCAGATCACGCTCGAGCTAGCTGAGCAGCATCACTGCGACTGCGACAGGCTGAAGGAGGCATGCTTGCAGTTCCTCGGTGCTCCCGGGAACCTGCGGGCAGTCATGGGCACTCGTGTCCAATAACCTCTGTCCTAACGGGAAGTGTCATCTTGCCTGTTGCCTCTGAATGATAATTAGAAACTACGAATGCTTAGTTTCAGCCTTTCAGGACGACTCTACGATTGTTAGTCAGAAAAAGCACAGCCTACCGGAGCAGTGTCCTCAACCTGCAACATGTGACCGGAATTAAATTAACGGAATGACTACACTTTGCTTTTGGATCTTTAAATTCTTTGCAGTCGTGATGTTTTGCTTTCATGATACGTGTTAAAAATTAGTTTGTAATTATTTGGCAGCCCTGACTTGCGCTGTCCACGGTTGTTCTAGATACCCATGATGAGAAAAAATGATTTATTTTTTTTTTAAATTAGTTTGTCTTATTATTTTTTTGTTTTGATTTTAGTCTTGGGTACGAGCTAGATCGAAAATATTACCGTCGGAATAGGTTGTTGTTTAATATAAGAAAGTAGCGAGATTTTTAAATTTGTGATGTTCAAAACTAAAAATTATTGCAAATAATTTAAATACCAATTAAATTAGTGTGGTCAAGAAGGATCAACGCCAATCAATTTGGTGCCAAAACACTCAGCTAAGGAGTGGCACAGGGAAAAACAGAACTTAGCCTGAGGGCATTTAAGTCTTTTCGTAGCTCCGTTAGCCACCGTTAGCAGCGAATGTGGACGGAATGGCATGGAGGCTTAAAAAAAAGTTCTGACCAGTGGTAGTGGTACATACGACCGTTCAAACTTTTTAATGGCTTGTAGGTATTTATAAACTTTTATAATGACGCACGGGTAAAAGACTCTTGCAGGTTTGTTGGCCGTTGCATGAACGGCATCAACCCAGTGATGCGACTTATAGTTACTGTAATTCTGTAAAACTGATTGTTTACTGAAATTTTTACTCCATGGTAAAAGAAAGCTAAGCAAAGGAACTGTTGCTACGGTAGACTTCCAGAACCAGATCATGGAGCGACCAAGCCAGTGCTAATCATCATTCAACAATCATAACAGGAAAATACTCAGCCATTGGAATCAAGGGTCATGGCAGCTCAATAAAAAGATGTTACGCAGGCACTGAACATCAAATAAAAGTAACCAAAAGCACGAAATCATGGCAAATGGTTGCGGTAACGATTCAATATCAGGCACAGATAGAGGTTCACATTCTAACAACTTGAAGCAGAAACACATAGGGTTCATGACGAATTACTGGACCAACCATTCCCAAACCACTACCACGACAACTAGCATGATAGTTTCTGGGGAGACCAAAGAAGTCTCAAGTCTTCGCCACCTAGAACACCCAAAGATTATTTACATTTTGTTTCCCCAAGACGATCAGAACCCTTTGGTGAGATTCTACTGCTGCAAGACGAATAGACGATCAGAACCCCTTCAGTGAGATTCAACTGGTGCTGCTGCCGGCTTCGCCACCACCTCCAGAGTTTCATCCTTCACCACAGGCTCGACTTTCTGCTTGCCGAACACCTACAACATGGCACAGGCAGAAGAGATTAGCCTTAAAACACATCATAATCAGGGAAGCAGCTCAATAAAAATGATGTCTATTAGCATAACAAGCAGTAACAACTTTACCTACTCAAATCCAAGCCACGAGATTGAAAGGTCTTAAAAGCATGAACCAGCACAATGGAAACGATTGATATCTACAGAAATGTATAACAAGCCGTAACAGATTAGCTATTGAGATCCAAGCCACCTGAAAGGTCCTGCTAAAAGCCCACCCCAACCGGAATCAGCATAATGCAAACGATGTCTATTAGATTGCATCATTAGCACTAACAAATTTGCTACAAAAATCCAAGACAAGACTCTGAAGAGCAGAGAACCCAGCTAGATTACTACTGGGCATAGTAGCCCTTAATCCTGACCAAATCTATTCAGGACCTGATGAGAAGAAACGCGCAATAATGGTTGGAGCAATAGCACGACAGGACAGGGGAATCTTTGCATACCAAGATTCAAAATCAATCAGCACATACTCATGCAGGAAAAAAAACTGTACATGATGGACTGAAAAAATGGTCACAAAATAACAAGCACCACAAGCCAAATCATCTTCAGAATCCACATGCTTCCACTCTTCAAGCAGAAAAGAGATGTGCAAAAAGGTAATTTCACTAGAACGTTGCTACACTATTGCCCGAGATGGATTCCAACCGCATCAACAGGAACTTTTTCAATAGGCTTGCAAAAAAACAAAGCACAACACCAACACCCTGTTTGCTGAACAGACTGACTTGAACACACACAAACTTGCTAAATCCCCTATTCCCACATCCAACAAACTCGCTACTACAATACTACCAGAAATGGATTCCAACAGAACGGCATCACCATGTTTGCTAAAATTACAGAAAGGATTTGAACATCAGAACATGTTAAATCGCCTATTCACCATCATCCATTCACGATTAAGAGAAACTGGAAACATAAATTCTACTAGCAACAACCTATTCCGACGGTAATATTTTCGATCTAGCTCGTACCCAAGACTAAAATCAAAACAAAAAAATAATAAGACAAACTAATTTAAAAAAAAAATAAATCATTTTTTCTCATCATGGGTATCTAGAACAACCGTGGACAGCGCAAGTCAGGGCTGCCAAATAATTACAAACTAATTTTTAACACGTATCATGAAAGCAAAACATCACGACTGCAAAGAATTTAAAGATCCAAAAGCAAAGTGTAGTCATTCCGTTAATTTAATTCCGGTCACATGTTGCAGGTTGAGGACACTGCTCCGGTAGGCTGTGCTTTTTCTGACTAACAATCGTAGAGTCGTCCTGAAAGGCTGAAACTAAGCATTCGTAGTTTCTAATTATCATTCAGAGGCAACAGGCAAGATGACACTTCCCGTTAGGACAGAGGTTATTGGACACGAGTGCCCATGACTGCCCGCAGGTTCCCGGGAGCACCGAGGAACTGCAAGCATGCCTCCTTCAGCCTGTCGCAGTCGCAGTGATGCTGCTCAGCTAGCTCGAGCGTGATCTGCACCGTTCCCACATCAATGAGCCCTGCACAGCTTTGTCCTCGCAGATCAGCTTCAGCCTCTGTAAGCAGTACTTACTTGTCCGCGGCGACGAGCAGGTTCCGGAGCACGGCGTCTTCCTCATCTTTGTCCATCTCCTGCAGCGAATCGGTGTAGGCGTAGCGGAGCAGAGCCCTGAATGCCGGCGGATGCTGTCGCTGCTCACACCCGTGGACGAGGCATGGCAGCCCGCCGATCTCCTGCCCACCTTCGCTGCTGCCGTCGAGGAGCAGCAGAGCCATGGAGATATGCAGCGGCACCACCGCTCCCGTCGGCGGCCAAGTGAAGCAGCGCCCCGTCGCGTTGTGCAGCGGCACCAGTACCGCCCGTGATGCCGCCGCCGAGCGGACGCGCCGAGGAGCCCCGCGCCCGCCGCCCGCCCTGCTGCCGCCGCGCCGCCGAGGGAGAGATATAGGGTTTTTTTTATTGCCTCACCCTTGGTATACAACCTCACCAACACCGCACACAACTCGGCCCAACTCTATCTTCCGG
>JAHUYU010000262.1:0-23631 GCA_030439765.1 Tripidium arundinaceum | reverse complement strand
CATGTTTCTGAGGTTGTCACTGGATGTAGAAGTAGTTGAATATTAGGGTTAACTCATGTGAAAAACTGGAGCAAAACTCTAGAGGAACTGAGGGCGGCAGTGCCGCTCCCAGGGGCTGCAGTGCCGCCCTGCCCAGAAAATCTTCTGGACAGCCCCTCTGGACTTCATGTTCTCAGTTTCTCCTATGTGTTAATCCTAGTTCACAGCTACTTCTAATGCCCCTCTGTACAATTTCTTACGATGTCCTCTCTCAAAATTGCATAGATGGAACAAGGAGATGGAAGTGGAAAAAGGAAAATTATTCTAACCAAGCGTCAAGTCAAGCGTGGCAGAGGCCAAGGAGCTTATGACCAGCGAGATCGTGCTCAAGAAATTAATGATGAGTATGAGATTGAGCAGGCTGGACGTACCATCAAGTTTGCTCCAGATTCACCTGAGGTCCTTGGAGAATTTGTTTACGGACTTCTGAGGGACACTAATGATGTGTTCTCCCTTACCTTGCCTCAGAACAGCTACAGTCATCAAATGCTTGACTATTCCACTAGTTGGAAGAAGACAGAGGAGGCTAGGGAGACCAATCCCTTTTTGAATGAGAAGACAAGAGGCATTGACTACAGATTTTGGAGTCCTTTTCATGCTGATTTCTATGCCTCTGCAATTTATCCCAAGCCAAAGGGAAAGATCAACAAAATGCAATACATAGACTTTGGAGATTTGCAGAGCAGACAGGACCCTGACATGATACCTGTGATCAAGACCTGTGACCGCTTTGAGCTGACAGAGATCATGAGTTTCAGGTATGACTGGAACAGGGAGGTTCTCACCCAGTTCATGCTACATACTTTTGGGACAAGGATAGTGATGAGATCCATTGGATGACTGATGGACGACACTACAAGATAAACTCTGTCACCTTTGCTCGGGTTCTTGGTTTTGGAGAGGCTCACAGGAACTATAGCAGAATTCATAATGAGCGCAGGTTTGAAGCAATTGAAGTGAGCTTCATGTGGGAAGAACAAGGTAGAGCCTTGCCCGATTGGTCTAGGACCTATCTCAAGAGCTTCTACTACATAATGAACAACATGATCAGAGTCACTATCAACCCAAAGGACAATGCAACAGATCTCAATGGTTACATCACTAATGTGTTGTCCAGGTTTCCAATGGTGAGAGTTCTGTGTACCTCGCTTTATTTGGGTTGAGCTATATCTTGCCATGAATGATGGAAGGAGGTCCTTACCATATGCACCATATATCATGTATATGATTGAGAGTCACTGGATCAGATTTCCTAAGGATTGTGAGCACACAGTCTACAATTTGACAAAGACTCATGGTGGTAAGCCCTCTCAGTTCACTTCTGGAGGTGATGTTCCTGGAGTTAGCAGAGGAGCACCCCCTCACACTTCCAGCAGAGATATTCCAGAGGGATCCAGGAGTGCTGGCAAGAAGAAGGTATCCAAGTGGAAGAAGATGAGTGCTTGGATGAAAGCCATATTTGCTCAGTGCACCTATGCCTCCCAGACAGCTTATGAGGACAGATTGGAGAACAGGGAGGCTGTGAGGCTTAATAGAGAGGTTGCTGGGTTGCCACCTCTTCCTCCTGTGAGACCACCGCCTCAGTTTGACTTACCTCGTTTGTCAGACACTTCTTCTGAGGAGGAGCATCCCAGCAGCACGAGGAGCAGCCACAACAGCAGCAGCTAGAGGAGACCTTTCACCAGCCTCCACACCAGCAGTACTACCAGCCACCACACTATGGCTACCCATACGGCTCAGGATATCAAGGACAGGACATGGGACAGTCTTCATACGAGCTCTTCAGTCAGTACTATGGGTATCCACAGCAGCAGACAGGTGGTGGTGAGGAGGAGATACACTCTGCAGAGGCAGATCCACAGGTCCAGGCAGCGCTTTTCAGGACTTACTCTAGGAGGCCACGTGCTCCTAGAGATCAGGCTGGACCCTCTACCTCAACTGGTGACGCTCCTCGACGTTCAGCGCGCTTCACTTCGACTACTCACACCGCTGGACGTGCCCGCATCGACTCCGACTCCGACGAGTGATTTGATCCTTTCTTTTCTTTTTCTTCGCTTTTTGGTGCTTGATGCCAAAGGGGAGAAAAGTAGAAAAGTAGGGGGTCAAATTATTTGCCTTGGTGTCGACCTCTTCAGCTGCGGGCTTCAGTTTTAGATCCTTTGAAAGTTGTTGAGACTAGCTGTTAGTTTGAGAGAAAAACTTATTTTCGAATAAGCTGGCTCTTTGACTTAATTCATCTTTAGTTGTGAACATGTATTTGAGCTTATTGTTTCAGCTTGTCATATTTTGTGCTTAAACTGCTTTAGTTTCATATTTTGTGCTGTGAAAATTTGGCCTTGTTCTGATTGTTTAAGTCAGGGCGGCAGTGCCGCCCTACCAGGGCGGCAGTGTCGCTCTGTGTTCTTGTGGCCAAATGTTGAGTGCTTTGACTAACATGATCTTGCTGATGCATAAGTTGTTTTACTCTAATATCATGTTCAGTCACCCACAGCTGACATGGATGTTGAATTATTCCTCATGTATATGTGAAAATTGGCTTCTTATGCCAAATTGAGAATTCAAATCTAAATTCACACATTCAGGGGGAGCCTTCAACATCCATGGCTTTAAATCTCAGTACAATAATTACTATCTTTTGTAAGCTCTAATTGTGTTGGCATCAATCACCAAAAAGGGAGAGATTGTAAGTGCAATCAAGCCTTAAGTGGGTTTTGTGTTGATGACTCCTCAATTAGAGGACTAATGAGATTTATCGAGATGACAAGCAGGGTATCAAATAAGAGGATGATGAACATGTTGCAGGTACCCCATAAATGCTATGGATGCTATGTTGGACTCAAAAGGGTTTAAATTCATTTTATTTGAATATTGAGTTAGGTATGCCGTACTATAAGAGGGGTTCTAGAACAACTGTGTCAACTATGCAACCAGATGCTCAAATCTTCAGAAATACATCCTCTCACCCAGCCTTAATAGCCAGCCAAAATTCATCTTATTTGGGCTATTAAAGGCAGGGCGGCAGTGCCGCCCTCTGATGACCGTTGGGCTCGGGCCCGTATTTATACAGCAGGCCCAGCCCACAACGGTCATCTTCTTCCTCGGCTCATTCCGCTCGTTCAGTTCGAAAAACAGACAGACCAAAAGCTCACCCTCTCTCCTCCATTGAAGCTCCACCTTCCCTCAAGCCGATCTGTGATTTCCACAATCAAAACTTGAGAGAAAAGGCAGCAAAACTCAATAGGAGAGCAGATCCACTGATTCCCAAAGTCAAAAGAGCATTTGGTTCACGTTTGGCCGGTGGTTCTAGGGTTTATTACTCTTGGAGCTTGCTCCTAGCCGGCTAGGCGTCGCCCAAGAGCTTGCCAACTGTTGTGGCATCCTTGGGAAGTTTGTAATCGAAGATTGCAGCTAGTGAATCACCTCTCATCTCAAGAGTTCACTCTCTTGACTTGAGATCGAGGAGAAAGGCAAGCCTTGGTGGCAAGCCCAAGCCTTTTGTGGCTTCCTCAACAACGTGGACGTAGCAAGCCTTAGTGGCGAGCTGAACCACGGGGTAAATCTTGTGTCACTTGTTCTTATTGTGTTCTTGCTGTTCTTCATGTCTAGGGTTAGAGCTAGACCTTAGATCTGTGTGACTACAAGCTTTCTATGGTATTCAGTCTTCGAGCTGAATTTTCTTTTCATATTGCATCGTTTCACTGCTTAGGTTATCAGATTACTTACTGCAAAGTTTCAGCTCGATTGAGTTATTATTTGAGGTGCGGCAGTGCCGCCCTGGCAAAGCGGCAGTGCCGCCCTAGGTTCTGATTGAATTTCGAGCTGAGTTTTTGCAGGCCTATTCACCCCCACCCTCTAGGCCATCTTTGTGTACCAGAGATCCTACAACTAGCAGAAGGTGTGGATGGACCAAGGATCAACGACATTGGTCTAAGGCTCTAGATACCATGTGAAAAATAATTGGAACGGCTTGGCATACCCTTAGGTTGCCGCTTGTGTTTATTATATAGTCCGGTTGATACATGTCCTAGTAGGACTTTAATTTGTACATGATTGAGTAGGACTCTACATCTACTTGGACCTGCGATACTATTCCTAAACCTAGTATATCTAGGATTCTATCTCTATTACTAATTGTAACTATCTATACTTCTAACATTACCTAGAGCGGTGCTTTCGTACCCTTCTGGTGTCGTCCATTCTCTCTCCTTTATTCATCGACATGCCCGTAAGTATATGGTTCCGTCTATAAACCATATTTGCAATCTTCTGCTTTGCCTTTTAAGATTATGTTATAGGACATTTGTTTAATAATACAACTTTTATTTGGTGGAAATGTATTTCGTATAGCCAACCACCATAAGATCATTGCATCTCATAATTATGATGCATTTTAAGCATTGAAATTGCACTTGTTCCACTACAAACACCAAAGTTTCATTATCACCACAAAGGTTCTCTTTTACTTCCATTGTTTTCCTAAAATTGGTAGGAAAGCCCTTCCTATAAAATGCTTTATTAGTACTTGCTTCTTGCTTTGAAATAATGTTGATGAGCCAAAACTAATGAATCCATAAGCAAATCTATATATAGCATAACACAAATTCAGATGTTTGCCTGTTTGAGATCTTGTGCATGTTTTTTTAAGTGGCTTTTGAAAAATACATGGTCTAATTGGGGCAACAAGCACAAGTTTATGATAGTATTCCTGAATGTGCGCAAGACAGTATCCTTGGATGCCTGATTTTAGAGGCCTGGAGTTGGATAGTGTTGCATGGCCTACGGAAGCTAGACAGGCCAACAACAAAACAACCTCCTTAATAGTGGGAACATTTCCTACGGTCCTACCTATGTTAATTACCTAACATCTTCAAACACTTTGCCCTTCGGAATGGGGCTTTCAGGTGGGCTCATCCCAAATAAGGCCTCAGGGCCACCCATCCTATTTCCCGATCCTTGGCTTCCCGCCACTACTATACAAATCCTTTTTAGAGATGGCAACGATTTCTAATAGAGACGGATGACAAAAGAAACCATCTGTAACTAGGACGGTGAGTATAGTAGCTTGTGAAGCCCCTAGAAATCAATTTTCAAGGGTGGTTTCGTTAAGAAAACCACGACTAAAGATGTGTCCATTTTTAGGGGTGGTCGTATTAAGATGATCATCCCTAAAAATGGTATTTCTAGAGACGGTCATCTTAACCGAACCACTCCTAGAAAAACAAGATTTTCAGGGGCAATGTTGTTAAGAGAACCACTCTGGAACATGATTAACATGGGTCATTCTCTTAGTCGATCAACCCTAAAAAGAACTCCCTATAAATGCCCTTTCTTCCTCCTCATAATTGTTGTAGGTCATGCGTGACTATAACTATTCATGCCATTGTTGAGTTCACTTGGAGGCGGGAAATTGCAAGAATAGAGGGGGGAGGGAGGTTTTGCCTTTTGAATCTTGAAGAAGTTGGGTTTAAGAGGTAAGTTTATGACATCCCTAATGTCTTTTCAAAGTTTAATCTTACATTTCTTCCATAATCTTTGTTCTCACCTAGAGAGGCATGGCTGTTAATTTTCCATTTTGTTAGCATTTTAGATCGATTTTTTGTCCAACTTACTTGTATATAGTAGGCTCATCAATCTCTAGTTACATTGTCAAGATTTCTCTTTGTCCATGAATAAGATGTGATCATGGAGACGGGATGCATCTAGTTACCTTGACATGATATCATTTTGTCTATTGATATGAATTTATACTAAGTTTTAGTTAATTGCCTTCGGTAGTTATATGCGAATTATATTTTGATGGAATTATGCATTTTCGTTAAGGACATAGATGGATAGGTGATCTATGTGCACGAATAATGGCATGAAGTCTCTTATATATAAGACATGAATAAATTTATTGAAACCGCCAAACGCCACGCCTTGATTGAGCAGACAAAAGATATATATTATTCTTGTTGTGACTGTCAGAACCATATAGTATGGCAAGACTCGAACACGATAAGATGACACTTTGTTAGACGATGTTTCATGGAGAAATACATGATTTGATCATCACGGAGATAGTACCATATCGAGAAACCAAGAAGGCATTACATGTGAAGTAGGGGACGTAAATGAGGCTGAATATGAGTTCTACGATGTATGTCAATGGCTTAGGACCAATGGGTCCTACTACAATAACTCTGAAGACATAAGCCGATCGTACATCTCATTAGCATTGAACACTTCGCATACATATATATGATCATTAATTTGGATCTTATATGTTTTTCCATCTTTTCTGTCCAACATCGTCCGTTTTTGCCCTATGCTGGAGTTGACCAAAGAGATATTCAAGAAATTTAAAATGATTTCTGCAAATTTCTAATGCGCAAGGTGATCAACAAGAGGCACTATTTCTATGATCAGACTTCTGAGTATGCAAAAAACACTAAGTACGCACACTTTGAGTGATAGGCCTTTGTCTTCATTGTTAACACGAAGCATATTGTTAATGGTCTATAAATTAAGTGCATATTAACTAGTACTTTAATGTATGGATACGGTTGTTCTAAATATTTGAAGTTATTTCAAATGAAATGGTGAAATATTGGGTCTGAAATTTGTTGGGAATCCGAGATTTAAATACGGCAGAAATTTTCAAAAATATAAATGGATTTTAAGTGGAGGTTCAGTTTAAATCAAACTAGTTTTGAAAATATATTTTTAGGGACGATTCTTTTAAGCCAATAGCCCCTAAAAATATGTTTTCAGATACGGTTGCCTTATCGTAACCGCCACTGAAAAAAGTTTCAAGGACAGCTGCATTAAGGCAACCATGTCTAGAAACATATTTTTAGGGGCAGTTGTCATAGAGTAGCCTCCCCTAAAAATCTATTTCCATGGATGGTTGTCCTAAAGTGACTGTCCCTAAAAAATGTATTCTCCGAGGCAGATTTCTTAACAAAGCTGTCTCTAAAAATGCTTTTGTGGAGACGGTTAAATGCATGACACTATAAAGACCCTACTTTTACAATTGATGCCTAGTGTCGGTTTTACAAACCACCCCTGAAAATTTGTTTTGACCGTTTGCAAAAAAACTTTTCTACCGTAGTGTGCTTCACAAACTCTAATAAGTGATTGGCTGTGTTCCACCAAAGCGCGTGACCCCGTGGCCCATGAGCCCACTCGACCTTGCTGATGTCAGAGAGGAAGAGCTGCTAGCATTATGGCACTGGGGTTAGGGCGGTCTGGGATTTTCGCGCGGCTTCCATGGCTTCCAGACCTAAAAGGGGTCGCCGCAGAGGCCGTTAGACAGACGATGGTGGTGGTTGAGCCGGTGGTAAAGGTGGGGTGTCATGGCGTCACCCGCGACAAGGTGGTAGGAGAAGCTAGTTGCACGGCACGAGGACAAGGGTGTTGTGTTGGTCGAAGAAAGAGAAGCGGCTATGCTGCCTGTTAGTTTATCTTATCAGCCAGCTTTTTCAGATTATTCTAATAATTTTCTCTTACAGAACACTATTGAATCGGTTGAAATCAGTCGGCTTTACCAGCCGAACGATCGATGATTAGCAGTGGTGAAGGATAGCCATTGAGGCGGGGGCGCGCGATGGTTGAGCCAGTCGGGCGATGAGCAGCGTCACACGATGTGTTTTATGGGTGACCGGTTGTGCTTGTGCATACTGTCTTCCTCCTTCCCACTTGCGTT
Organism: Tripidium arundinaceum; assembly: GCA_030439765.1. Lineage (NCBI taxonomy): Eukaryota > Viridiplantae > Streptophyta > Magnoliopsida > Poales > Poaceae > Tripidium > Tripidium arundinaceum. The sequence continues at coordinate 15,905 of JAHUYU010000262.1, read as the reverse complement.
CAGGTCGCTGGCCCTCCAAAGATCTTCAGGATCCAAGTTTTAGGTTTGGTACCGGGTGCCACGGCTGCCGCTGCATGGGTTGTGAGTAAATACTATAGCATGGCTGCTAAACAGCGTGTCACCCGGTACCAAACCTAAAACTTGGATCCTGAAGATCTTTGGAGGGCCAGCGACCTGAACGCAAGTGGGAAGGAGGAAGACAGTATGCACAAGCACAACCGGTCACCCATAAAACACATCGTGTGACGCTGCTCATCGCCCGACTGGCTCAACCATCGCGCGCCCCCGCCTCAATGGCTATCCTTCACCACTGCTAATCATCGATCGTTCGGCTGGTAAAGCCGACTGATTTCAACCGATTCAATAGTGTTCTGTAAGAGAAAATTAATTAGAATAATCTGAAAAAGCTGGCTGATAAGATAAACTAACAGGCAGCATAGCCGCTTCTCTTTCTCGACCAACACAACACCCTTGTCCTCGTGCCGTGCAACTAGCTTCTCCTACCACCTTGTCGCGGGTGACGCCCATGACACCCCACCTTTACCACCGGCTCAACCACCACCATCGTCTGTCTAACGGCCTCTGCGGCGACCCCTTTTAGGTCTGGAAGCCATGGAAGCCGCGCGAAAATCCCAGACCGCCCTAACCCAGTGCCATAATGCTAGCAGCTCTTCCTCTCTGACATCAGCAAGGTCGAGTGGGCTCATGGGCCACGGGTGGTCACGCGCTTTGGTGGAACACAGCCAATCACTTATTAGAGTTTGTGAAGCACACTACGGTAGAAAAGTTTTTTTGCAAACGGTCAAAACAAATTTTCAGGGGTGGTTTGTAAAACCGACACTAGGCATCAATTGTAAAAGTAGGGTCTTTATAGTGTCATGCATTTAACCGTCTCCACAAAAGCATTTTTAGAGACAGCTTTGTTAAGAAATCTGCCTCGGAGAATACATTTTTTAGGACAGTCACTTTAGGACAACCATCCATGGAAATAGATTTTTAGGGGAGGCTACTCTATGACAACTGCCCCTAAAAATAGTTTCTAGACATGGTTGCCTTAATGCAGCTGTCCTTGAAACTTTTTTCAGTGGCGGTTACGATAAGGCAACCGTATCTGAAAACATATTTTTAGGGGCTATTGGCTTAAAAGAATCGTCCCTAAAAATATATTTTCAAAACTAGTTTGATTTAAACTGAACCTCCACTTAAAATCCATTTATATTTTTGTAAATTTCTGCCGTATTTAAAATCTCGGATTCCCAACAAATTTCAGACCCAATATTTCACCATTTCATTTGAAATAACTTCAAATATTTAGAACAACCGTATCCATACATTAAAGTACTAGTTAATATGCACTTAATTTATAGACCATTAACAATATGCTTCGTGTTAACAATGAAGACAAAGGCCTATCACTCAAAGTGTGCGTACTTAGTGTTTTTTGCATACTCAGAAGTCTGATCATAGAAATAGTGCCTCTTGATGATCACCTTGCGCATTAGAAATTTGCAGAAATCATTTTAAATTTCTTGAATATCTCTTTGGTCAACTCCAGCATAGGGCAAAAACGGACGATGTTGGACAGAAAAGATGGAAAAACATATAAGATCCAAATTAATGATCATATATATGTATGCGAAGTTGTTCAATGCTAATGAGATGTACGATCGGCTTATGTCTTCAGAGTTATTGTAGTAGGACCCATTGGTCCTAAGCCATTGACATACATCGTAGAACTCATATTCAGCCTCATTTACGTCCCCTACTTCACATGTAATGCCTTCTTGGTTTCTCGTTATGGTACTATCTCCGTGATGATCAAATCATGTATTTCTCCATGAAACATCGTCTAACAAAGTGTCATCTTATCGTGTTCGAGTCTTGCCATACTATATGGTTCTGACAGTCACAACAAGAATAATATATATCTTTTGTCTGCTCAATCAAGGCGTGGCGTTTGGCGTTTCAATAAATTTATTCATGTCTTATATATAAGAGACTTCATGCCATATTCGTGCACATAGATCACCTATCCATCTATGGACCTTAACGAAAATGCATAATTCCATCAAAATATAATTCGCATATATCTACCGAAGGCAATTAACTAAAAACTTAGTATAAATTCATATCAATAGACAAATGATATCATGTCAAGGTAACTAGATGCATCCCGTCTCCATGATCACATCTTATTCATGGACAAAGAGAAATCTTGACAATGTAACTAGAGATTGATGAGCCTACTATATACAAGTAAGTTGGACAAAAAATCGATCTAAAATGCTAACAAAATGGAAAAATTAACAGCCATGCCTCTCTAGGTGAGAACAAAGATTAATGGAAGAAATGTAAGATTAAACTTTGAAAAGACATTAGGGATGTCATAAACTTACCTCTTAAACCCAACTTCTTCAAAGATTCAAAAGGCAAAACCTCCCTCCCCCCGCTATTCTTGCAATTTCCCGCCTCCAAGTGAACTCAACAATGGCATGAATAGTTATAGTCACGCATGACCTACAACAATTATGAGGAGGAAGAAAGGGCATTTATAGGGAGTTCTTTTTAGGGTTGATCGACTAAGAGAATGACCCATGTTAATCATGTTCCAGAGTGGTTCTCTTAACAACATTGCCCCTGAAAATCTTGTTTTTCTAGGAGTGGTTCGGTTAAGATGACCGTCTCTAGAAATACCATTTTTAGGGATGATCATCTTATACGACCACCCCTAAAAATGGACACATCTTTAGTCGTGGTTTTCTTAACGAAACCACCCTTGAAAATTGATTTCTAGGGGCTTCACAAGCTACTATACTCACCGTCCTAGTTACAGATGGTTTCTTTTGTCATCCGTCTCTATTAGAAATCGTTGCCATCTCTAAAAAGGATTTGTATAGTAGTGGCGGGAAGCCAGGATCGGGAAATAGGATGGGTGGCCCTGAGGCCTTATTTGGGATGAGCCCACCTGAAAGCCCCATTCCGAAGGGCAAGTGTTTGAAGATGTTAGGTAATTAACATAGGTAGGACCGTAGGAAATGTTCCCACTATTAAGGAGGTTGTTTTGTTGTTGGCCTGTCTAGCTTCCGTAGGCCATGCAACACTATCCAACTCCAGGCCTCTAAAATCAGGCATCCAAGGATACTGTCTTGCGCACATTCAGGAATACTATCATAAACTTGTGCTTGTTGCCCCAATTAGACCATGTATTTTTCAAAAGCCACTTAAAAAAACATGCACAAGATCTCAAACAGGCAAACATCTGAATTTGTGTTATGCTATATATAGATTTGCTTATGGATTCATTAGTTTTGGCTCATCAACATATTTCAAAGCAAGAAGCAAGTACTAATAAAGCATTTATAGGAAGGGCTTTCCTACCAATTTTAGGAAAACAATGGAAGTAAAAGAGAACCTTTGTGGTGATAATGAAACTTTGGTGTTTGTAGTGGAACAAGTGCAATTTCAATGCTTAAAATGCATCATAATTATGAGATGCAATGATCTTATGGTGGTTGGCTATACGAAATACATTTCCACCAAATAAAAGTTGTATTATTAAACAAATGTCCTATAACATAATCTTAAAAAGGCAAAGCAGAAGATTGCAAATATGGTTTATAGACGGAACCATATACTTACGGGCATGTCGATGAATAAAGGAGAGAGAATGGACGACACCAGAAGGGTACGAAAGCACCGCTCTAGGTAATGTTAGAAGTATAGATAGTTACAATTAGTAATAGAGATAGAATCCTAGATATACTAGGTTTAGGAATAGTATCGCAGTCCAAGTAGATGTAGAGTCCTACTCAATCATGTACAAATTAAAGTCCTACTAGGACATGTATCAACCGGACTATATAATAAACACAAGCGGCAACCTAAGGGTATGCCAAGCCGTTCCAATTATTTTTCACATGGTATCTAGAGCCTTAGACCAATGTCGTTGATCCTTGGTCCATCCACACCTTCTGCTAGTTGTAGGATCTCTGGTACACAAAGATGGCCTAGAGGGTGGGGGTGAATAGGCCTGCAAAAACTCAGCTCGAAATTCAATCAGAACCTAGGGCGGCACTGCCGCTTTGCCAGGGCGGCACTGCCGCACCTCAAATAATAACTCAATCGAGCTGAAACTTTGCAGTAAGTAATCTGATAACCTAAGCAGTGAAACGATGCAATATGAAAAGAAAATTCAGCTCGAAGACTGAATACCATAGAAAGCTTGTAGTCACACAGATCTAAGGTCTAGCTCTAACCCTAGAACATGAAGAACAGCAAGAACACAATAAGAACAAGTGACACAAGATTTACCCCGTGGTTCAGCTCGCCACTAAGGCTTGCCTACGTCCACGTTGTTGAGGAAGCCACAAAAGGCTTGGGCTTGCCACCAAGGCTTGCCTTTCTCCTCGATCTCAAGTCAAGAGAGTGAACTCTTGAGATGAGAGGTGATTCACTAGCTGCAATCTTCGATTACAAACTTCCCAAGGATGCCACAACAGTTGGCAAGCTCTTGGGCGACGCCTAGCCGGCTAGGAGCAAGCTCCAAGAGTAATAAACCCTAGAACCACCGGCCAAACGTGAACCAAATGCTCTTTTGACTTTGGGAATCAGTGGATCTGCTCTCCTATTGAGTTTTGCTGCCTTTTCTCTCAAGTTTTGATTGTGGAAATCACAGATCGGCTTGAGGGAAGGTGGAGCTTCAATGGAGGAGAGAGGGTGAGCTTTTGGTCTGTCTGTTTTTCGAACTGAACGAGCGGAATGAGCCGAGGAAGAAGATGACCGTTGTGGGCTGGGCCTGCTGTATAAATACGGGCCCGAGCCCAACGGTCATCAGAGGGCGGCACTGCCGCCCTGCCTTTAATAGCCCAAATAAGATGAATTTTGGCTGGCTATTAAGGCTGGGTGAGAGGATGTATTTCTGAAGATTTGAGCATCTGGTTGCATAGTTGACACAGTTGTTCTAGAACCCCTCTTTATAGTACGGCATACCTAAACTCAATATTCAAAATAAAATGAATTTAAACCCTTTTGAGTCCAACATAGCCATCCATAGCATTTATGGGGTACCTGCAACATGTTCATCATCCTCTTATTTGATACCCTGCTTGTCATCTCGATAAATCTCATTAGTCCTCTAATTGAGGAGTCATCAACACCAAAACCCACTTAAGGCTTGATTGCACTTACAATCTCTCCCTTTTTGGTGATTGATGCCAACACAATTAGAGCTTACAAAAGATAGTAATTATTGTACTGAGATTTAAAGCCATGGATGTTGAAGGCTCCCCCTGAATGTGTGAATTTAGATTTGAATTCTCAATTTGGCATAAGAAGCCAATTTTCACATATACATGAGGAATAATTCAACATCCATGTCAGCTGTGGGTGACTGAACATGATATTAGAGTAAAACAACTTATGCATCAGCAAGATCATGTTAGTCAAAGCACTCAACATTTGGCCACAAGAACACAGAGCGTCACTGCCGCCCTGGTAGGGCGGCACTGCCGCCCTGACTTAAACAATCAGAACAAGGCCAAATTTTCACAGCACAAAATATGAAACTAAAGCAGTTTAAGCACAAAATATGACAAGCTGAAACAATAAGCTCAAATACATGTTCACAACTAAAGATGAATTAAGTCAAAGAGCCAGCTTATTCGAAAATAAGTTTTTCTCAAACTAACAGCTAGTCTCAACAACTTTCAAAGGATCTAAAACTGAAGCCCGCAGCTGAAGAGGTCGACACCAAGGCAAATAATTTGACCCCCTACTTTTCTACTTTTCTCCCCCTTTGGCATCAAGCACCAAAAAGCGAAGAAAAAGAAAAGAAAGGATCAAATCACTCGTCGGAGTCGGAGTCGATGCGGGCACGTCCAGCGGTGTGAGTAGTCGAAGTGAAGCGCGCTGAACGTCGAGGAGCGTCACCAGTTGAGGTAGAGGGTCCAGCCTGATCTCTAGGAGCACGTGGCCTCCTAGAGTAAGTCCTGAAAAGCGCTGCCTGGACCTGTGGATCTGCCTCTGCAGAGTGTATCTCCTCCTCACCACCACCTGTCTGCTGCTGTGGATACCCATAGTACTGACTGAAGAGCTCGTATGAAGACTGTCCCATGTCCTGTCCTTGATATCCTGAGCCGTATGGGTAGCCATAGTGTGGTGGCTGGTAGTACTGCTGGTGTGGAGGCTGGTGAAAGGTCTCCTCTAGCTGCTGCTGTTGTGGCTGCTCCTCGTGCTGCTGGGGATGCTCCTCCTCAGAAGAAGTGTCTGACAAACGAGGTAAGTCAAACTGAGGCGGTGGTCTCACAGGAGGAAGAGGTGGCAACCCAGCAACCTCTCTATTAAGCCTCACAGCCTCCCTGTTCTCCAATCTGTCCTCATAAGCTGTCTGGGAGGCATAGGTGCACTGAGCAAATATGGCTTTCATCCAAGCACTCATCTTCTTCCACTTGGATACCTTCTTCTTGCCAGCACTCCTGGATCCCTCTGGAATATCTCTGCTGGAAGTGTGAGGGGGTGCTCCTCTGCTAACTCCAGGAACATCACCTCCAGAAGTGAACTGAGAGGGCTTACCACCATGAGTCTTTGTCAAATTGTAGACTGTGTGCTCACAATCCTTAGGAAATCTGATCCCAGTGACTCTCTCAATCATATACATGATATATGGTGCATATGGTAAGGACCTCCTTCCATCATTCATGGCAAGATATAGCTCAACCCAAATAAAGCGAGGTACACAGAACCTCTCACCATTTGGAAACCTGGACAACACATTAGTGATGTAACCATTGAGATCTGTTGCATTGTCCTTTGGGTTGATAGTGACTCTGATCATGTTGTTCATTATGTAGTAGAAGCTCTTGAGATAGGTCCTAGACCAATCGGGCAAGGCTCTACCTTGTTCTTCCCACATGAAGCTCACTTCAATTGCTTCAAACCTGCGCTCATTATGAATTCTGCTATAGTTCCTGTGAGCCTCTCCAAAACCAAGAACCCGAGCAAAGGTGACAGAGTTTATCTTGTAGTGTCGTCCATCAGTCATCCAATGGATCTCATCACTATCCTTGTCCCAAAAGTATGTAGCATGGAACTGGGTGAGAACCTCCCTGTTCCAGTCATACCTGAAACTCATGATCTCTGTCAGCTCAAAGCGGTCACAGGTCTTGATCACAGGAACTATAGCAGAATTCATAATGAGCGCAGGTTTGAAGCAATTGAAGTGAGCTTCATGTGGGAAGAACAAGGTAGAGCCTTGCCCGATTGGTCTAGGACCTATCTCAAGAGCTTCTACTACATAATGAACAACATGATCAGAGTCACTATCAACCCAAAGGACAATGCAACAGATCTCAATGGTTACATCACTAATGTGTTGTCCAGGTTTCCAAATGGTGAGAGGTTCTGTGTACCTCGCTTTATTTGGGTTGAGCTATATCTTGCCATGAATGATGGAAGGAGGTCCTTACCATATGCACCATATATCATGTATATGATTGAGAGAGTCACTGGGATCAGATTTCCTAAGGATTGTGAGCACACAGTCTACAATTTGACAAAGACTCATGGTGGTAAGCCCTCTCAGTTCACTTCTGGAGGTGATGTTCCTGGAGTTAGCAGAGGAGCACCCCCTCACACTTCCAGCAGAGATATTCCAGAGGGATCCAGGAGTGCTGGCAAGAAGAAGGTATCCAAGTGGAAGAAGATGAGTGCTTGGATGAAAGCCATATTTGCTCAGTGCACCTATGCCTCCCAGACAGCTTATGAGGACAGATTGGAGAACAGGGAGGCTGTGAGGCTTAATAGAGAGGTTGCTGGGTTGCCACCTCTTCCTCCTGTGAGACCACCGCCTCAGTTTGACTTACCTCGTTTGTCAGACACTTCTTCTGAGGAGGAGCATCCCCAGCAGCACGAGGAGCAGCCACAACAGCAGCAGCTAGAGGAGACCTTTCACCAGCCTCCACACCAGCAGTACTACCAGCCACCACACTATGGCTACCCATACGGCTCAGGATATCAAGGACAGGACATGGGACAGTCTTCATACGAGCTCTTCAGTCAGTACTATGGGTATCCACAGCAGCAGACAGGTGGTGGTGAGGAGGAGATACACTCTGCAGAGGCAGATCCACAGGTCCAGGCAGCGCTTTTCAGGACTTACTCTAGGAGGCCACGTGCTCCTAGAGATCAGGCTGGACCCTCTACCTCAACTGGTGACGCTCCTCGACGTTCAGCGCGCTTCACTTCGACTACTCACACCGCTGGACGTGCCCGCATCGACTCCGACTCCGACGAGTGATTTGATCCTTTCTTTTCTTTTTCTTCGCTTTTTGGTGCTTGATGCCAAAGGGGGAGAAAAGTAGAAAAGTAGGGGGTCAAATTATTTGCCTTGGTGTCGACCTCTTCAGCTGCGGGCTTCAGTTTTAGATCCTTTGAAAGTTGTTGAGACTAGCTGTTAGTTTGAGAGAAAAACTTATTTTCGAATAAGCTGGCTCTTTGACTTAATTCATCTTTAGTTGTGAACATGTATTTGAGCTTATTGTTTCAGCTTGTCATATTTTGTGCTTAAACTGCTTTAGTTTCATATTTTGTGCTGTGAAAATTTGGCCTTGTTCTGATTGTTTAAGTCAGGGCGGCAGTGCCGCCCTACCAGGGCGGCAGTGACGCTCTGTGTTCTTGTGGCCAAATGTTGAGTGCTTTGACTAACATGATCTTGCTGATGCATAAGTTGTTTTACTCTAATATCATGTTCAGTCACCCACAGCTGACATGGATGTTGAATTATTCCTCATGTATATGTGAAAATTGGCTTCTTATGCCAAATTGAGAATTCAATATCTAAATTCACACATTCAGGGGGAGCCTTCAACATCCATGGCTTTAAATCTCAGTACAATAATTACTATCTTTTGTAAGCTCTAATTGTGTTGGCATCAATCACCAAAAAGGGAGAGATTGTAAGTGCAATCAAGCCTTAAGTGGGTTTTGGTGTTGATGACTCCTCAATTAGAGGACTAATGAGATTTATCGAGATGACAAGCAGGGTATCAAATAAGAGGATGATGAACATGTTGCAGGTACCCCATAAATGCTATGGATGGCTATGTTGGACTCAAAGGGTTTAAATTCATTTTATTTTGAATATTGAGTTTAGGTATGCCGTACTATAAAGAGGGGTTCTAGAACAACTGTGTCAACTATGCAACCAGATGCTCAAATCTTCAGAAATACATCCTCTCACCCAGCCTTAATAGCCAGCCAAAATTCATCTTATTTGGGCTATTAAAGGCAGGGCGGCAGTGCCGCCCTCTGATGACCGTTGGGCTCGGGCCCGTATTTATACAGCAGGCCCAGCCCACAACGGTCATCTTCTTCCTCGGCTCATTCCGCTCGTTCAGTTCGAAAAACAGACAGACCAAAAGCTCACCCTCTCTCCTCCATTGAAGCTCCACCTTCCCTCAAGCCGATCTGTGATTTCCACAATCAAAACTTGAGAGAAAAGGCAGCAAAACTCAATAGGAGAGCAGATCCACTGATTCCCAAAGTCAAAAGAGCATTTGGTTCACGTTTGGCCGGTGGTTCTAGGGTTTATTACTCTTGGAGCTTGCTCCTAGCCGGCTAGGCGTCGCCCAAGAGCTTGCCAACTGTTGTGGCATCCTTGGGAAGTTTGTAATCGAAGATTGCAGCTAGTGAATCACCTCTCATCTCAAGAGTTCACTCTCTTGACTTGAGATCGAGGAGAAAGGCAAGCCTTGGTGGCAAGCCCAAGCCTTTTGTGGCTTCCTCAACAACGTGGACGTAGGCAAGCTTAGTGGCGAGCTGAACCACGGGGTAAATCTTGTGTCACTTGTTCTTATTGTGTTCTTGCTGTTCTTCATGTTCTAGGGTTAGAGCTAGACCTTAGATCTGTGTGACTACAAGCTTTCTATGGTATTCAGTCTTCGAGCTGAATTTTCTTTTCATATTGCATCGTTTCACTGCTTAGGTTATCAGATTACTTACTGCAAAGTTTCAGCTCGATTGAGTTATTATTTGAGGTGCGGCAGTGCCGCCCTGGCAAAGCGGCAGTGCCGCCCTAGGTTCTGATTGAATTTCGAGCTGAGTTTTTGCAGGCCTATTCACCCCCACCCTCTAGGCCATCTTTGTGTACCAGAGATCCTACAACTAGCAGAAGGTGTGGATGGACCAAGGATCAACGACATTGGTCTAAGGCTCTAGATACCATGTGAAAAATAATTGGAACGGCTTGGCATACCCTTAGGTTGCCGCTTGTGTTTATTATATAGTCCGGTTGATACATGTCCTAGTAGGACTTTAATTTGTACATGATTGAGTAGGACTCTACATCTACTTGGACTGCGATACTATTCCTAAACCTAGTATATCTAGGATTCTATCTCTATTACTAATTGTAACTATCTATACTTCTAACATTACCTAGAGCGGTGCTTTCGTACCCTTCTGGTGTCGTCCATTCTCTCTCCTTTATTCATCGACATGCCCGTAAGTATATGGTTCCGTCTATAAACCATATTTGCAATCTTCTGCTTTGCCTTTTTAAGATTATGTTATAGGACATTTGTTTAATAATACAACTTTTATTTGGTGGAAATGTATTTCGTATAGCCAACCACCATAAGATCATTGCATCTCATAATTATGATGCATTTTAAGCATTGAAATTGCACTTGTTCCACTACAAACACCAAAGTTTCATTATCACCACAAAGGTTCTCTTTTACTTCCATTGTTTTCCTAAAATTGGTAGGAAAGCCCTTCCTATAAATGCTTTATTAGTACTTGCTTCTTGCTTTGAAATATGTTGATGAGCCAAAACTAATGAATCCATAAGCAAATCTATATATAGCATAACACAAATTCAGATGTTTGCCTGTTTGAGATCTTGTGCATGTTTTTTTAAGTGGCTTTTGAAAAATACATGGTCTAATTGGGGCAACAAGCACAAGTTTATGATAGTATTCCTGAATGTGCGCAAGACAGTATCCTTGGATGCCTGATTTTAGAGGCCTGGAGTTGGATAGTGTTGCATGGCCTACGGAAGCTAGACAGGCCAACAACAAAACAACCTCCTTAATAGTGGGAACATTTCCTACGGTCCTACCTATGTTAATTACCTAACATCTTCAAACACTTTGCCCTTCGGAATGGGGCTTTCAGGTGGGCTCATCCCAAATAAGGCCTCAGGGCCACCCATCCTATTTCCCGATCCTTGGCTTCCCGCCACTACTATACAAATCCTTTTTAGAGATGGCAACGATTTCTAATAGAGACGGATGACAAAAGAAACCATCTGTAACTAGGACGGTGAGTATAGTAGCTTGTGAAGCCCCTAGAAATCAATTTTCAAGGGTGGTTTCGTTAAGAAAACCACGACTAAAGATGTGTCCATTTTTAGGGGTGGTCGTATTAAGATGATCATCCCTAAAAATGGTATTTCTAGAGACGGTCATCTTAACCGAACCACTCCTAGAAAAACAAGATTTTCAGGGGCAATGTTGTTAAGAGAACCACTCTGGAACATGATTAACATGGGTCATTCTCTTAGTCGATCAACCCTAAAAAGAACTCCCTATAAATGCCCTTTCTTCCTCCTCATAATTGTTGTAGGTCATGCGTGACTATAACTATTCATGCCATTGTTGAGTTCACTTGGAGGCGGGAAATTGCAAGAATAGAGGGGGGAGGGAGGTTTTGCCTTTTGAATCTTTGAAGAAGTTGGGTTTAAGAGGTAAGTTTATGACATCCCTAATGTCTTTTCAAAGTTTAATCTTACATTTCTTCCATTAATCTTTGTTCTCACCTAGAGAGGCATGGCTGTTAATTTTCCATTTTGTTAGCATTTTAGATCGATTTTTTGTCCAACTTACTTGTATATAGTAGGCTCATCAATCTCTAGTTACATTGTCAAGATTTCTCTTTGTCCATGAATAAGATGTGATCATGGAGACGGGATGCATCTAGTTACCTTGACATGATATCATTTTGTCTATTGATATGAATTTATACTAAGTTTTTAGTTAATTGCCTTCGGTAGTTATATGCGAATTATATTTTGATGGAATTATGCATTTTCGTTAAGGACCATAGATGGATAGGTGATCTATGTGCACGAATAATGGCATGAAGTCTCTTATATATAAGACATGAATAAATTTATTGAAACCGCCAAACGCCACGCCTTGATTGAGCAGACAAAAGATATATATTATTCTTGTTGTGACTGTCAGAACCATATAGTATGGCAAGACTCGAACACGATAAGATGACACTTTGTTAGACGATGTTTCATGGAGAAATACATGATTTGATCATCACGGAGATAGTACCATATCGAGAAACCAAGAAGGCATTACATGTGAAGTAGGGGACGTAAATGAGGCTGAATATGAGTTCTACGATGTATGTCAATGGCTTAGGACCAATGGGTCCTACTACAATAACTCTGAAGACATAAGCCGATCGTACATCTCATTAGCATTGAACAACTTCGCATACATATATATGATCATTAATTTGGATCTTATATGTTTTTCCATCTTTTCTGTCCAACATCGTCCGTTTTTGCCCTATGCTGGAGTTGACCAAAGAGATATTCAAGAAATTTAAAATGATTTCTGCAAATTTCTAATGCGCAAGGTGATCAACAAGAGGCACTATTTCTATGATCAGACTTCTGAGTATGCAAAAAACACTAAGTACGCACACTTTGAGTGATAGGCCTTTGTCTTCATTGTTAACACGAAGCATATTGTTAATGGTCTATAAATTAAGTGCATATTAACTAGTACTTTAATGTATGGATACGGTTGTTCTAAATATTTGAAGTTATTTCAAATGAAATGGTGAAATATTGGGTCTGAAATTTGTTGGGAATCCGAGATTTTAAATACGGCAGAAATTTTCAAAAATATAAATGGATTTTAAGTGGAGGTTCAGTTTAAATCAAACTAGTTTTGAAAATATATTTTTAGGGACGATTCTTTTAAGCCAATAGCCCCTAAAAATATGTTTTCAGATACGGTTGCCTTATCGTAACCGCCACTGAAAAAAGTTTCAAGGACAGCTGCATTAAGGCAACCATGTCTAGAAACATATTTTTAGGGGCAGTTGTCATAGAGTAGCCTCCCCTAAAAATCTATTTCCATGGATGGTTGTCCTAAAGTGACTGTCCCTAAAAAATGTATTCTCCGAGGCAGATTTCTTAACAAAGCTGTCTCTAAAAATGCTTTTGTGGAGACGGTTAAATGCATGACACTATAAAGACCCTACTTTTACAATTGATGCCTAGTGTCGGTTTTACAAACCACCCCTGAAAATTTGTTTTGACCGTTTGCAAAAAACTTTTCTACCGTAGTGTGCTTCACAAACTCTAATAAGTGATGATCAAATCATGTATTTCTCCATGAAACATCGTCTAACAAAGTGTCATCTTATCGTGTTCGAGTCTTGCCATACTATATGGTTCTGACAGTCACAACAAGAATAATATATATCTTTTGTCTGCTCAATCAAGGCGTGGCGTTTGGCGGTTTCAATAAATTTATTCATGTCTTATATATAAGAGACTTCATGCCATTATTCGTGCACATAGATCACCTATCCATCTATGGTCCTTAACGAAAATGCATAATTCCATCAAAATATAATTCGCATATAACTACCGAAGGCAATTAACTAAAAACTTAGTATAAATTCATATCAATAGACAAAATGATATCATGTCAAGGTAACTAGATGCATCCCGTCTCCATGATCACATCTTATTCATGGACAAAGAGAAATCTTGACAATGTAACTAGAGATTGATGAGCCTACTATATACAAGTAAGTTGGACAAAAAATCGATCTAAAATGCTAACAAAATGGAAAATTAACAGCCATGCCTCTCTAGGTGAGAACAAAGATTAATGGAAGAAATGTAAGATTAAACTTTGAAAAGACATTAGGGATGTCATAAACTTACCTCTTAAACCCAACTTCTTCAAAGATTCAAAGGCAAAACCTCCCTCCCCCCTCTATTCTTGCAATTTCCCGCCTCCAAGTGAACTCAACAATGGCATGAATAGTTATAGTCACGCATGACCTACAACAATTATGAGGAGGAAGAAAGGGCATTTATAGGGAGTTCTTTTTAGGGTTGATCGACTAAGAGAATGACCCATGTTAATCATGTTCCAGAGTGGTTCTCTTAACAACATTGCCCCTGAAAATCTTGTTTTTCTAGGAGTGGTTCGGTTAAGATGACCGTCTCTAGAAATACCATTTTTAGGGATGATCATCTTAATACGACCACCCCTAAAAATGGACACATCTTTAGTCGTGGTTTTCTTAACGAAACCACCCTTGAAAATTGATTTCTAGGGGCTTCACAAGCTACTATACTCACCGTCCTAGTTACAGATGGTTTCTTTTGTCATCCGTCTCTATTAGAAATCGTTGCCATCTCTAAAAAGGATTTGTATAGTAGTGGCGGGAAGCCAAGGATCGGGAAATAGGATGGGTGGCCCTGAGGCCTTATTTGGGATGAGCCCACCTGAAAGCCCCATTCCGAAGGGCAAAGTGTTTGAAGATGTTAGGTAATTAACATAGGTAGGACCGTAGGAAATGTTCCCACTATTAAGGAGGTTGTTTTGTTGTTGGCCTGTCTAGCTTCCGTAGGCCATGCAACACTATCCAACTCCAGGCCTCTAAAATCAGGCATCCAAGGATACTGTCTTGCGCACATTCAGGAATACTATCATAAACTTGTGCTTGTTGCCCCAATTAGACCATGTATTTTTCAAAAGCCACTTAAAAAAACATGCACAAGATCTCAAACAGGCAAACATCTGAATTTGTGTTATGCTATATATAGATTTGCTTATGGATTCATTAGTTTTGGCTCATCAACATATTTCAAAGCAAGAAGCAAGTACTAATAAAGCATTTATAGGAAGGGCTTTCCTACCAATTTTAGGAAAACAATGGAAGTAAAAGAGAACCTTTGTGGTGATAATGAAACTTTGGTGTTTGTAGTGGAACAAGTGCAATTTCAATGCTTAAAATGCATCATAATTATGAGATGCAATGATCTTATGGTGGTTGGCTATACGAAATACATTTCCACCAAATAAAAGTTGTATTATTAAACAAATGTCCTATAACATAATCTTAAAAAGGCAAAGCAGAAGATTGCAAATATGGTTTATAGACGGAACCATATACTTACGGGCATGTCGATGAATAAAGGAGAGAGAATGGACGACACCAGAAGGGTACGAAAGCACCGCTCTAGGTAATGTTAGAAGTATAGATAGTTACAATTAGTAATAGAGATAGAATCCTAGATATACTAGGTTTAGGAATAGTATCGCAGTCCAAGTAGATGTAGAGTCCTACTCAATCATGTACAAATTAAAGTCCTACTAGGACATGTATCAACCGGACTATATAATAAACACAAGCGGCAACCTAAGGGTATGCCAAGCCGTTCCAATTATTTTTCACATGGTATCTAGAGCCTTAGACCAATGTCGTTGATCCTTGGTCCATCCACACCTTCTGCTAGTTGTAGGATCTCTGGTACACAAAGATGGCCTAGAGGGTGGGGGTGAATAGGCCTGCAAAAACTCAGCTCGAAATTCAATCAGAACCTAGGGCGGCACTGCCGCTTTGCCAGGGCGGCACTGCCGCACCTCAAATAATAACTCAATCGAGCTGAAACTTTGCAGTAAGTAATCTGATAACCTAAGCAGTGAAACGATGCAATATGAAAAGAAAATTCAGCTCGAAGACTGAATACCATAGAAAGCTTGTAGTCACACAGATCTAAGGTCTAGCTCTAACCCTAGAACATGAAGAACAGCAAGCCCAAGCCAAGTGACACAAGATGTACCCGTGGTTCAGCTCAA
>JAHUYU010002534.1:0-20619 GCA_030439765.1 Tripidium arundinaceum | reverse complement strand
CTGTCCTTGTATAAATCAATTTTGGACAAGCTGGCTATTTTTTAAATATATTCTATGATAACTCTACCATTGTTATTGAATAGCTTTGACACATCTTCACCAATTTATTCTAAGATTTTCTGCAGACTTTTTACTAAACAGGTTTCTTTCTCCATATTTTTTTTGTACCTACTCAGGGGCTAAGCTTCCTTTTGAGGCTATTTTTGTATCGCATAAGGATTCTGCAAGTAATCCAACAATTGTTGTTCTTCATGGTGGGCCACACTCAGTTTACCCATCAAGTTATTCCAAATCCTTGGCTTTTCTTTTTTCGCAGGGATATAATCTTCTTGTTGTCAACTACAGGTGAATTTATCTTGTTAGTAGTTTGTCTGTTCTAGCTGTTGTATAATTTGATCATTATCTATTTTCTGCGTTTTGATTTAATATTTGTATGGAACATACACCCTTTCTGACACTAACATGCATGTGCATCTTTTGGTTCCTCAGGGGTTCGTTAGGCTTTGGGGAAGAAGCGCTACAATCCCTTCCTGGCAATATTGGTTCTCAGGTGCATTGTCATTAGTTTATTTCCATGTTTAAAGATCATTCTTGCAAATGCCAAAATTTATCATGAACCATGTCGTTCTGTGCACACTTACAAGCAGGATGTCAATGATGTCTTGACGGCATTGGACCTTGTTATAAAGAGAGGACTAATAGATCCATCTAGAGTAGCCGTAGTTGGAGGTTCACATGGAGGTTTCTTGACCACTCATTTGATCGGCCAGGTTCTCTAATCGTCCTTGTTATTTTGTATTCTTTGAGTATGCAGTCACTTTTTTATTTAGAGTTCATATTTTTAATCAAGATTATTATTAGCCTTTGGACTTTGAACATTATTATCGTACTATTACACATAATTTTGCGAGCAAGATTTTTTTCAAACATGCACCAGAGCTGCGTATCAGTATATTAGTGAGTAGTGACTCATACAACCCCCTGAAAGGGAATGACCCGTACAACAGAAATCACTGAAAACAAACCAAGAAACGACCAAAAAACCAAGGAACCAGTCATGGCCATAAGCTACGGAGCCCTTTGGCTCCTGCCATACACCACAACATGGCCCCCGAATTAGGATGGACTTGCATGTCAAGACCAGCCCAAGCCGACCAGGCTGGGTCTTTTTTAGCCATAACCAGTTAACCACCTCATTCTTAAGGCCCAACCCAGGACGTCCAAATCAAGTATTCCTAATCCCCCAAGATCAACAGGTCTCTTGACCGAATTAGGATGGCCACCATTCATCTCCTTGTGACCTTTCCATAAAAAAGCCCTTCTTATCTTGTCAATTGCTTTGATTGCCTACTTAGGAAAGTCCAAAACAATGAGTTGATAAATAGATATAGCAGTAAATACAGCTCGGACGAGAGATGCTCTCCCAGCCGAGTTCATCGTTGCTGCTTTCCAGCCAGGTAATTTATCAGCTATCTTCTCGATTATAACATAGAAATCGGCCTTAGAGAGGTTCTTGACTAACAGTGGAAGTCCAAGGTATTTGTAACTAACTAAAGAGGGGTTCCATGGTGGCGAAGGTGGCCATCACGAACAATCATCATTTAACTAAATTACTGCAACTCTACCAGTGACTTCTGTACTTGAAAAATCAAATTAGTATGGTACCAGGTTCAATTACTTTACGTAACATTAATTCTCACCAAATGTGCTATGAAAAAAGATAAATCCCATAAATTCTCACAATAATCAGTAACATCTGGCATTTAATTTAATTTGGTAGACTCTAATCATTATCGCCAATAATAGCCATTGGATCTATTCCATTTCCTAAAATTACCCACCTCTGCCATTATTAAAATACATAAAGTAACCCCCTAAATTTGCATTTGAATTAACCACCGCTGCCATTATGAATGATAATTGAAAATAACCCCTAAATTTGCATCTAAATTACTAAATTATCCACTTTTGCCATTATATAGAAGATAACGCAAGGTAACCCCTAATTTTCCTTTTAGATTACCCAGATTTTTTAGGGGAAATTACCCAGATTTGCTGTTCTGAAAGATAATATAAAGTAGCCATTTTAATTTGTAACAAAATTACCTACCATTGCTGTTATAAAAAATGAACTAAAACATCCATCAAATTATGTCTAAATACTAATATAAGCTATTATGGAAAATTGCTCAATAACCATATTGTCCACTATATACGTTTATAAAATACGCACTCCTACCACTATTGAACTAAAAGTAAGCATAAATGCTATGTGCCACCTTGTAGACCAAGTACACATGCATTCATTTGTCAATCGTGAATTAAGTAAGCATAAATGCTAAGTTTTGTAAGTTGTTACTTTAGATAAGTTTATACATTTTTCCCTAATCATTATGACATATCAATACTAATAATTTAATTGTAAGCACTCTAATTGTACTACTACACATATAATTTTTTAATAAAAGGAAATTCAACATCTTGAGTCCTGTGTTGTAGGTTGAAACGATTGTTTATGCCATTATAGTATTTAACATTGGAGTCTAGGACCTTAAGTTATAACTTAAGCTAAGATTTCAACTAAATACATTTGTTAATAACTAGCATTTATGTAAAAAAACAGTGGAGCCTAGGACCTTGAATCCATTTGTTAATAACAGGAGTTTGAACTTAAAATGTGGATAAAGAGTTGCAACGATTAATAAGAAAAAATTGAAAGATAAAATATAGATATGTCACAAAAAGGGATGTGACAAGAGCTGATATAGCTTGAGCTAAAGTTTCAACTAAATACATATTAAAAACCCATATAGGTGCAATGCAAAGAATGAAAACACATATAGGTAACTGGTAAGTTTATCACAACCAGATCAAGACTAGAATTGGTATGGTGTCTGGAAATGAATAGACAAAAAATGTAAAGATAATCAATTTTGA
The DNA here is from genome assembly GCA_030439765.1 of Tripidium arundinaceum. Lineage (NCBI taxonomy): Eukaryota > Viridiplantae > Streptophyta > Magnoliopsida > Poales > Poaceae > Tripidium > Tripidium arundinaceum. Next base: position 17,682 of record JAHUYU010002534.1, on the reverse strand, counting down.
TTTGTTGTATGTCCTAAATTTATCCACGAAACTTTTGATACTTATGTAACACAAATTCTATGCCATGCTGCAGGATGGGTTGATAGGTTGTGGGTACCCAGCAGTAAAATGCTAAGTTTGGGCATGTCCTAGAGAAATACTCTGATGTATGCCAGTATTCAGAAAACTAGATCTTGAAGCTACTGCTTTCCATGACCATGAGTTTGATATGGTTTTGCTGTCTCATGAGCATAAAGTTTGCCTATGGATATCCAAACATGACTTACTGAATCTTTAGGAGCTGAGTTTTGATGTTGTATGATTTGTTTCCTGGCCCCAAAAGCCAAAAATTGTACTGCCTCCAATGGTTGCTTAGAATCTTCTTTTGTGCAAGTTCATATTCCACTCTAGGATATGAAGAGCTCAAGGGCATAGACAATTAGACGTACATCACATGAGATGATTTATTTATCAAATTTCTGCACTATAAGTCTATAACACATCATTGACCTGTACATATTTGATTGACTGCAGGCTCCAGGCACATTTGTTGCAGCAGCTGCTCGAAACCCAGTATGTAACTTGTCATTGATGGTGGGTACCAGTGACATCCCTGATTGGTGCTTTGTTGAGATTTATGGAAAAGAAGGGAAAAAGTACTTCTCAGAGTCTCCTTCATTAGACGATCTTTGTCAATTCCACCAGAAGTCACCAATTTCACATATTTCAAAGGTACATGTGTGGATTTTGCATTTTCGTACAAGAGCAGTTTCTGATATCTATGCTTGAGAGAGTAGAGTTTGCACGTGCAAACAGAAGATACTCTGTGGATGCTATGAATAGCCCTTTGCTTGATGAATCTATCAATCTGCAGGCCATTAGAAACAGGAACTCTGAGATCTTGCGCTCCAAGGAGAAAGAGTGTTGGTGTCTTGACCTGCAGATTGATAGATTCATCAAGCAAAGGGCTATTCATAGCATCCACAGAGTATCTTCTGTTTGCACGTGCAAACTCTACTCTCTCAAGCATAGATATCAGAAACTGCTCTTGTACGAAAATGCAAAATCCACACATGTACCTTTGAAATATGTGAAATTGGTGACTTCTGGTGGAATTGACAAAGATCGTCTAATGAAGGAGACTCTGAGAAGTACTTTTTCCCTTCTTTTCCATAAATCTCAACAAAGCACCAATCAGGGATGTCACTGGTACCCACCATCAATGACAAGTTACATACTGGGTTCGAGCAGCTGCTGCAACAAATGTGCCTGGAGCCTGCAGTCAATCAAATATGTACAGGTCAATGATGTGTTATAGACTTATAGTGCAGAAATTTGATAAATAAATCATCTCATGTGATGTACGTCTAATTGTCTATGCCCTTGAGCTCTTCATATCCTAGAGTGGAATATGAACTTGCACAAAAGAAGATTCTAAGCAACCATTGGAGGCAGTACAATTTTTGGCTTTTGGGGCCAGGAAACAAATCATACAACATCAAAACTCAGCTCCTAAAGATTCAGTAAGTCATGTTTGGATATCCATAGGCAAACTTTATGCTCATGAGACAGCAAAACCATATCAAACTCATGGTCATGGAAAGCAGTAGCTTCAAGATCTAGTTTTCTGAATACTGGCATACATCAGAGTATTTCTCTAGGACATGCCCAAACTTAGCATTTTACTGCTGGGTACCCACAACCTATCAACCCATCCTGCAGCATGGCATAGAATTTGTGTTACATAAGTATCAAAAGTTTCGTGGATAAATTTAGGACATACAACAAATCAAAATTGATTATCTTTACATTTTTTGTCTATTCATTTCCAGACACCATACCAATTCTAGTCTTGATCTGGTTGTGATAAACTTACCAGTTACCTATATGTGTTTTCATTCTTTGCATTGCACCTATATGGGTTTTTAATATGTATTTAGTTGAAACTTTAGCTCAAGCTATATCAGCTCTTGTCACATCCCTTTTTGTGACATATCTATATTTTATCTTTCAATTTTTTCTTATTAATCGTTGCAACTCTTTATCCACATTTTAAGTTCAAACTCCTGTTATTAACAAATGGATTCAAGGTCCTAGGCTCCACTGTTTTTTTACATAAATGCTAGTTATTAACAAATGTATTTAGTTGAAATCTTAGCTTAAGTTATAACTTAAGGTCCTAGACTCCAATGTTAAATACTATAATGGCATAAACAATCGTTTCAACCTACAACACAGGACTCAAGATGTTGAATTTCCTTTTATTAAAAAATTATATGTGTAGTAGTACAATTAGAGTGCTTACAATTAAATTATTAGTATTGATATGTCATAATGATTAGGGAAAAATGTATAAACTTATCTAAAGTAACAACTTACAAAACTTAGCATTTATGCTTACTTAATTCACGATTGACAAATGAATGCATGTGTACTTGGTCTACAAGGTGGCACATAGCATTTATGCTTACTTTTAGTTCAATAGTGGTAGGAGTGCGTATTTTATAAACGTATATAGTGGACAATATGGTTATTGAGCAATTTTCCATAATAGCTTATATTAGTATTTAGACATAATTTGATGGATGTTTTAGTTCATTTTTTATAACAGCAATGGTAGGTAATTTTGTTACAAATTAAAATGGCTACTTTATATTATCTTTCAGAACAGCAAATCTGGGTAATTTCCCCTAAAAAATCTGGGTAATCTAAAAGGAAAATTAGGGGTTACCTTGCGTTATCTTCTATATAATGGCAAAAGTGGATAATTTAGTAATTTAGATGCAAATTTAGGGGGTTATTTTCAATTATCATTCATAATGGCAGCGGTGGTTAATTCAAATGCAAATTTAGGGGGTTACTTTATGTATTTTAATAATGGCAGAGGTGGGTAATTTTAGGAAATGGAATAGATCCAATGGCTATTATTGGCGATAATGATTAGAGTCTACCAAATTAAATTAAATGCCAGATGTTACTGATTATTGTGAGAATTTATGGGATTTATCTTTTTTCATAGCACATTTGGTGAGAATTAATGTTACGTAAAGTAATTGAACCTGGTACCATACTAATTTGATTTTTCAAGTACAGAAGTCACTGGTAGAGTTGCAGTAATTTAGTTAAATGATGATTGTTCGTGATGGCCACCTTCGCCACCATGGAACCCCTCTTTAGTTAGTTACAAATACCTTGGACTTCCACTGTTAGTCAAGAACCTCTCTAAGGCCGATTTCTATGTTATAATCGAGAAGATAGCTGATAAATTACCTGGCTGGAAAGCAGCAACGATGAACTCGGCTGGGAGAGCATCTCTCGTCGAGCTGTATTTACTGCTATATCTATTTATCAACTCATTGTTTTGGACTTTCCTAAGTAGGCAATCAAAGCAATTGACAAGATAAGAAGGGCTTTTTTATGGAAAGGTCACAAGGAGATGAATGGTGGCCATCCTAATTCGGTCAAGAGACCTGTTGATCTTGGGGGATTAGGAATACTTGATTTGGACGTCCTGGGTTGGGCCTTAAGAATGAGGTGGTTAACTGGTTATGGCTAAAAAAGACCCAGCCTGGTCGGCTTGGGCTGGTCTTGACATGCAAGTCCATCCTAATTCGGGGGCCATGTTGTGGTGTATGGCAGGAGCCAAAGGGCTCCGTAGCTTATGGCCATGACTGGTTCCTTGGTTTTTTGGTCGTTTCTTGGTTTGTTTTCAGTGATTTCTGTTGTACGGGTCATTCCCTTTCAGGGGGTTGTATGAGTCACTACTCACTAATATACTGATACGCAGCTCTGGTGCATGTTTGAAAAAAATCTTGCTCGCAAAATTATGTGTAATAGTACGATAATAATGTTCAAAGTCCAAAGGCTAATAATAATCTTGATTAAAAATATGAACTCTAAATAAAAAAGTGACTGCATACTCAAAGAATACAAAATAACAAGGACGATTAGAGAACCTGGCCGATCAAATGAGTGGTCAAGAAACCTCCATGTGAACCTCCAACTACGGCTACTCTAGATGGATCTATTAGTCCTCTCTTTATAACAAGGTCCAATGCCGTCAAGACATCATTGACATCCTGCTTGTAAGTGTGCACAGAACGACATGGTTCATGATAAATTTTGGCATTTGCAAGAATGATCTTTAAACATGGAAATAAACTAATGACAATGCACCTGAGAACCAATATTGCCAGGAAGGGATTGTAGCGCTTCTTCCCCAAAGCCTAACGAACCCCTGAGGAACCAAAAGATGCACATGCATGTTAGTGTCAGAAAGGGTGTATGTTCCATACAAATATTAAATCAAAACGCAGAAAATAGATAATGATCAAATTATACAACAGCTAGAACAGACAAACTACTAACAAGATAAATTCACCTGTAGTTGACAACAAGAAGATTATATCCCTGCGAAAAAAGAAAAGCCAAGGATTTGGAATAACTTGATGGGTAAACTGAGTGTGGCCCACCATGAAGAACAACAATTGTTGGATTACTTGCAGAATCCTTATGCGATACAAAAATAGCCTCAAAAGGAAGCTTAGCCCCTGAGTAGGTACAAAAAAAAATATGGAGAAAGAAACCTGTTTAGTAAAAAGTCTGCAGAAAATCTTAGAATAAATTGGTGAAGATGTGTCAAAGCTATTCAATAACAATGGTAGAGTTATCATAGAATATATTTAAAAAATAGCCAGCACAACCAAGCAGAGTAGGACAGTGCACTTATTGATATCATTAGCTATAAGAGCTGTCCTTGTATAAATCAATTTTGGACAAGCCTGGCTGCCTGCCTTGATTTGGGTACAAAAGATACATTTCATCGCAACTCACTATATTCTACCCTCCGCTGATTTCTATATGTGCCTTTGACTTGTGAGATCTCCAAAGTTGAATTTTGACAGTGAATTTCTTTTACTATTTATATATTTTTTGTCAATGAATACAGAAACCAAACCATGTAAAAATACTTTCTAACAAGAATCGAACAGCACCACTTTTGTGTTAACTAAACATATGCATTGTCGACCAAATTGTAGGCCAAATATTATAAAATTATAAATATAGAAATGTTTGGGTGCCTCACAAAAATCTGCAGAGTGAGTACTCGCTTACAAGGGTGGCGATGTACTAGTTTCAAGAAAAGTAACAGAGCCTAGTGAAGAATGCAGAAATAGTTCATAAAGGAAGAAACTAACAACTTCAGAAAGAAAAATCTAATTAGAAAATCGATGCTGCTAATATTAATCTGCAGAAGGAATAACTATGCTTGAGTTGTTCTCATACCATTTGCAAGTTTGTCGGAAGGGTTGCTAATTGGGATTTTGAGTATGCTGACCTTATGTTCTGCTAATATGGAGCTGATCTGTCAAAAATACACCCACAATTTATTAACTACACACTCTACACTTTTTTCCCAACTAACAATTAACATTCAGTGTTTCGTTTTAACAAAACCTTATCAGATGGCTTTGGAAAAGGAGTTGAAACTTCCTGCCACTCCCAATTGCTTTCAGTCTGAGAAAGTATTTTTACATGGTTTGGTTTCTGTATTCATTGACAAAAAATATATAAATAGTAAAAGAAATTCACTGTCAAAATTCAACTTTGGAGATCTCACAAGTCAAAGGCACATATAGAAATCAGCGGAGGGTAGAATATAGTGAGTTGCGATGAAATGTATCTTTTGTACCCAAATCAAGGCAGGCAGCCAGGCTTGTCCAAAATTGATTTATACAAGGACAGCTCTTATAGCTAATGATATCAATAAGTGCACTGTCCTACTCTGCTTGGTTGTGCTGGCTATTTTTTAAATATATTCTATGATAACTCTACCATTGTTATTGAATAGCTTTGACACATCTTCACCAATTTATTCTAAGATTTTCTGCAGACTTTTTACTAAACAGGTTTCTTTCTCCATATTTTTTTTGTACCTACTCAGGGGCTAAGCTTCCTTTTGAGGCTATTTTTGTATCGCATAAGGATTCTGCAAGTAATCCAACAATTGTTGTTCTTCATGGTGGGCCACACTCAGTTTACCCATCAAGTTATTCCAAATCCTTGGCTTTTCTTTTTTCGCAGGGATATAATCTTCTTGTTGTCAACTACAGGTGAATTTATCTTGTTAGTAGTTTGTCTGTTCTAGCTGTTGTATAATTTGATCATTATCTATTTTCTGCGTTTTGATTTAATATTTGTATGGAACATACACCCTTTCTGACACTAACATGCATGTGCATCTTTTGGTTCCTCAGGGGTTCGTTAGGCTTTGGGGAAGAAGCGCTACAATCCCTTCCTGGCAATATTGGTTCTCAGGTGCATTGTCATTAGTTTATTTCCATGTTTAAAGATCATTCTTGCAAATGCCAAAATTTATCATGAACCATGTCGTTCTGTGCACACTTACAAGCAGGATGTCAATGATGTCTTGACGGCATTGGACCTTGTTATAAAGAGAGGACTAATAGATCCATCTAGAGTAGCCGTAGTTGGAGGTTCACATGGAGGTTTCTTGACCACTCATTTGATCGGCCAGGTTCTCTAATCGTCCTTGTTATTTTGTATTCTTTGAGTATGCAGTCACTTTTTTATTTAGAGTTCATATTTTTAATCAAGATTATTATTAGCCTTTGGACTTTGAACATTATTATCGTACTATTACACATAATTTTGCGAGCAAGATTTTTTTCAAACATGCACCAGAGCTGCGTATCAGTATATTAGTGAGTAGTGACTCATACAACCCCCTGAAAGGGAATGACCCGTACAACAGAAATCACTGAAAACAAACCAAGAAACGACCAAAAAACCAAGGAACCAGTCATGGCCATAAGCTACGGAGCCCTTTGGCTCCTGCCATACACCACAACATGGCCCCCGAATTAGGATGGACTTGCATGTCAAGACCAGCCCAAGCCGACCAGGCTGGGTCTTTTTTAGCCATAACCAGTTAACCACCTCATTCTTAAGGCCCAACCCAGGACGTCCAAATCAAGTATTCCTAATCCCCCAAGATCAACAGGTCTCTTGACCGAATTAGGATGGCCACCATTCATCTCCTTGTGACCTTTCCATAAAAAAGCCCTTCTTATCTTGTCAATTGCTTTGATTGCCTACTTAGGAAAGTCCAAAACAATGAGTTGATAAATAGATATAGCAGTAAATACAGCTCGGACGAGAGATGCTCTCCCAGCCGAGTTCATCGTTGCTGCTTTCCAGCCAGGTAATTTATCAGCTATCTTCTCGATTATAACATAGAAATCGGCCTTAGAGAGGTTCTTGACTAACAGTGGAAGTCCAAGGTATTTGTAACTAACTAAAGAGGGGTTCCATGGTGGCGAAGGTGGCCATCACGAACAATCATCATTTAACTAAATTACTGCAACTCTACCAGTGACTTCTGTACTTGAAAAATCAAATTAGTATGGTACCAGGTTCAATTACTTTACGTAACATTAATTCTCACCAAATGTGCTATGAAAAAAGATAAATCCCATAAATTCTCACAATAATCAGTAACATCTGGCATTTAATTTAATTTGGTAGACTCTAATCATTATCGCCAATAATAGCCATTGGATCTATTCCATTTCCTAAAATTACCCACCTCTGCCATTATTAAAATACATAAAGTAACCCCCTAAATTTGCATTTGAATTAACCACCGCTGCCATTATGAATGATAATTGAAAATAACCCCCTAAATTTGCATCTAAATTACTAAATTATCCACTTTTGCCATTATATAGAAGATAACGCAAGGTAACCCCTAATTTTCCTTTTAGATTACCCAGATTTTTTAGGGGAAATTACCCAGATTTGCTGTTCTGAAAGATAATATAAAGTAGCCATTTTAATTTGTAACAAAATTACCTACCATTGCTGTTATAAAAAATGAACTAAAACATCCATCAAATTATGTCTAAATACTAATATAAGCTATTATGGAAAATTGCTCAATAACCATATTGTCCACTATATACGTTTATAAAATACGCACTCCTACCACTATTGAACTAAAAGTAAGCATAAATGCTATGTGCCACCTTGTAGACCAAGTACACATGCATTCATTTGTCAATCGTGAATTAAGTAAGCATAAATGCTAAGTTTTGTAAGTTGTTACTTTAGATAAGTTTATACATTTTTCCCTAATCATTATGACATATCAATACTAATAATTTAATTGTAAGCACTCTAATTGTACTACTACACATATAATTTTTTAATAAAAGGAAATTCAACATCTTGAGTCCTGTGTTGTAGGTTGAAACGATTGTTTATGCCATTATAGTATTTAACATTGGAGTCTAGGACCTTAAGTTATAACTTAAGCTAAGATTTCAACTAAATACATTTGTTAATAACTAGCATTTATGTAAAAAAACAGTGGAGCCTAGGACCTTGAATCCATTTGTTAATAACAGGAGTTTGAACTTAAAATGTGGATAAAGAGTTGCAACGATTAATAAGAAAAAATTGAAAGATAAAATATAGATATGTCACAAAAAGGGATGTGACAAGAGCTGATATAGCTTGAGCTAAAGTTTCAACTAAATACATATTAAAAACCCATATAGGTGCAATGCAAAGAATGAAAACACATATAGGTAACTGGTAAGTTTATCACAACCAGATCAAGACTAGAATTGGTATGGTGTCTGGAAATGAATAGACAAAAAATGTAAAGATAATCAATTTTGATTTGTTGTATGTCCTAAATTTATCCACGAAACTTTTGATACTTATGTAACACAAATTCTATGCCATGCTGCAGGATGGGTTGATAGGTTGTGGGTACCCAGCAGTAAAATGCTAAGTTTGGGCATGTCCTAGAGAAATACTCTGATGTATGCCAGTATTCAGAAAACTAGATCTTGAAGCTACTGCTTTCCATGACCATGAGTTTGATATGGTTTTGCTGTCTCATGAGCATAAAGTTTGCCTATGGATATCCAAACATGACTTACTGAATCTTTAGGAGCTGAGTTTTGATGTTGTATGATTTGTTTCCTGGCCCCAAAAGCCAAAAATTGTACTGCCTCCAATGGTTGCTTAGAATCTTCTTTTGTGCAAGTTCATATTCCACTCTAGGATATGAAGAGCTCAAGGGCATAGACAATTAGACGTACATCACATGAGATGATTTATTTATCAAATTTCTGCACTATAAGTCTATAACACATCATTGACCTGTACATATTTGATTGGACTGCAGGCTCCAGGCACATTTGTTGCAGCAGCTGCTCGAAACCCAGTATGTAACTTGTCATTGATGGTGGGTACCAGTGACATCCCTGATTGGTGCTTTGTTGAGATTTATGGAAAAGAAGGGAAAAAGTACTTCTCAGAGTCTCCTTCATTAGACGATCTTTGTCAATTCCACCAGAAGTCACCAATTTCACATATTTCAAAGGTACATGTGTGGATTTTGCATTTTCGTACAAGAGCAGTTTCTGATATCTATGCTTGAGAGAGTAGAGTTTGCACGTGCAAACAGAAGATACTCTGTGGATGCTATGAATAGCCCTTTGCTTGATGAATCTATCAATCTGCAGGTCAAGACACCAACACTCTTTCTCCTTGGAGCGCAAGATCTCAGAGTTCCTGTTTCTAATGGCCTGCAGGTGTTTCTTTATTCTTCACTTATTTATGGGCAAAAGGAGGCCTCTTTCATATTTTCAGCTGTCAAAATATTTACCAGTGGAATTTCTTTTATTGTTTCTCTTTTTCTCAAACACACTGGACCACTTTTGTCATTGCATTAAGAGGAATAAAACTTTGGTTTAGGTCACACAGGTTCCTATCTGACAATGAGGGATCTTTTTTTTTTCTCGTTGTTTTGTTGTATATGGTGCTTCTGTTTGGCGTTCTTTTCCCCGTATATATGCTTCGCTTTGTGCTTATCTCTTGTTGCAATATTTGCAGTATGCAAGGGCTTTGAAGGAGAGGGGAATCGAATCCAAAACTATTATCTTCCCAGAAGATATCCATGGAATCGACAAGTTAGTTACTTTTCCATTTTAATTTTATTCCATGACTACCACACAGATGTCTTAAAAGTTACAACATCTGTGGTCTGACTAAATAACCCCATCCCTGGTGCAGGCCTCAGTCTGATTTCGAAAGCTTCCTCAACATAGGGGTTTGGTTCAAGAAGCACATGAGCAAATAAACATTAGTGCTTCCTATTACATTTGTGATTTACCTTTTCATTGTCATTGAATGCTTGTAACTGGGTCAACGTATCCGATAGCATGATTTGCCTGTCCAATCTGATGGTGCCAAGATGGAATAATTCTCGAAGACAGAAAATCTTGTTTGTTCTAGTGTGGATTCTGGAATACCATACTATAGGTAATTTAGATAATATTCTTCTAATAAATGATGCTTACGTGTTAATGTGAAAAGGTGGTTGCTTTTGAATTGTAATGAGAAAAAGAATTACATGGCCCAGCTGACCAGCTCACTGCTGTTCATACTAAAGACTCATAGAGAATGGTGTAATCATCTGTCCGTATCTACTCCTTGTCAAGATATAAATTTCTGAGGTCGCAATCAAACTCTAATCAGTAATTCAGTATTCCCTTGACATTAACTCATTAATCCTCCAGATTTTAGGTTCTAGCAAAATGGTATATTCAAGTTTGACACGATATTTTATTAGCTAAAGTTGCACCAATAATGTGAAGAAAAGGACAAGAAGAAAAAGTTGGGAGTTCATCTTGTCATTTTGTGCATTCTTAACCAATAATGTGAAGAAAAGGACAAGGAGTGGCAGTTACAGATCTGATGCTACCTTTTGTTCGATTCCCTTCGTGTCTTTCTTCCTCTGCTGTGACACATGGTCATTTGGACATTTGGGATTTCTTGTTGGATGTATTCTTAACTAGTATCTTAAGACCTTGGTGACAATCTGGCACAGAATTAACAAATTTTGGTGCCATCTGATCAAATGCTATGATAGAGGGGTTCTTTCCAGAGGAACTGCTGGACTCAAGTACTCCGATGGTGTTGCTACTTCACTGCAAAAGCAGAAAATTCTATGTAAGCAATTTCCATTCGCTCTGTCTCTCCCTCGAAGGTCGCTATGAATTTGTATATGTTCATTACTGTTTTGATGTTATGGACAATTTTATGGCTATATGGTTGCTTCCTTCTGTACTTGGCTTAACTCAATCATCTGCTTACTCTAGTTCAAGATGAGTTCATGTCTACTGTGATCAGTTTAGCCTAGGAACTAGCTTTTACAAACTGTTGTGTTGATTAATAGGCATGGAACAGACCTGGCAATGTCAAGAACAAACAATGAGGGTCTCCCTTTACTGGAGTATCTTTCACCCCAGTCCTCTTCCCAATCGCCCTGTCCTTTCCAGGTATTACAATCTTCCTCAGAAGAACCTTCCCTTCTATATCCGGAATGATTAAAAGCTGGTTTTGGTTGGGTTGGAGCTTCAGCAATATATGCTATCAAGGTCTCTTCTTGATTCCAAGAAATACCATGAAACCTGTAGCAAAAAGAATAGTGCTGTACTGTCATGCCACTGTAGTTGTGGAAAGCAAAGGCAGAAGTAAATGCAACCATTATGTTTTACTTTTAGTTTTTCCTCACCATTCATCGGTATAAAGAGGACCATGCATAGACTTTACTACATGTATCTCCTTCTCCACATGTGATTGATAAACAATTTCAAGCTTAGTGGGGCAACCTTTCTCCCCGTTTCGCACTACAAGAAGCTTCGATCCCGAAGGGGATGGAACAATGACAGACACTCCAGTTATCTCAGTGGGGAAAGGAGACCACTGGAAATCCAGAGAGTTGGTACCAGCAGAGGAAGAAAGACACGAAGGGAATCGAACAAAAGGTAGCATCAGATCTGTAACTGCCACTCCTTGTCCTTTTCTTCACATTATTGGTTAAGAATGCACAAAATGACAAGATGAACTCCCAACTTTTTCTTCTTGTCCTTTTCTTCACATTATTGGTGCAACTTTAGCTAATAAAATATCGTGTCAAACTTGAATATACCATTTTGCTAGAACCTAAAATCTGGAGGATTAATGAGTTAATGTCAAGGGAATACTGAATTACTGATTAGAGTTTGATTGCGACCTCAGAAATTTATATCTTGACAAGGAGTAGATACGGACAGATGATTACACCATTCTCTATGAGTCTTTAGTATGAACAGCAGTGAGCTGGTCAGCTGGGCCATGTAATTCTTTTTCTCATTACAATTCAAAGCAACCACCTTTTCACATTAACACGTAAGCATCATTTATTAGAAGAATATTATCTAAATTACCTATAGTATGGTATTCCAGAATCCACACTAGAACAAACAAGATTTTCTGTCTTCGAGAATTATTCCATCTTGGCACCATCAGATTGGACAGGCAAATCATGCTATCGGATACGTTGACCCAGTTACAAGCATTCAATGACAATGAAAAGGTAAATCACAAATGTAATAGGAAGCACTAATGTTTATTTGCTCATGTGCTTCTTGAACCAAACCCCTATGTTGAGGAAGCTTTCGAAATCAGACTGAGGCCTGCACCAGGGATGGGGTTATTTAGTCAGACCACAGATGTTGTAACTTTTAAGACATCTGTGTGGTAGTCATGGAATAAAATTAAAATGGAAAAGTAACTAACTTGTCGATTCCATGGATATCTTCTGGGAAGATAATAGTTTTGGATTCGATTCCCCTCTCCTTCAAAGCCCTTGCATACTGCAAATATTGCAACAAGAGATAAGCACAAAGCGAAGCATATATACGGGGAAAAGAACGCCAAACAGAAGCACCATATACAACAAAACAACGAGAAAAAAAAAAGATCCCTCATTGTCAGATAGGAACCTGTGTGACCTAAACCAAAGTTTTTTTCAAACATGCACCAGAGCTGCGTATCAGTATATTAGTGAGTAGTGACTCATACAACCCCCTGAAAGGGAATGACCCGTACAACAGAAATCACTGAAAACAAACCAAGAAACGACCAAAAAACCAAGGAACCAGTCATGGCCATAAGCTACGGAGCCCTTTGGCTCCTGCCATACACCACAACATGGCCCCCGAATTAGGATGGACTTGCATGTCAAGACCAGCCCAAGCCGACCAGGCTGGGTCTTTTTTAGCCATAACCAGTTAACCACCTCATTCTTAAGGCCCAACCCAGGACGTCCAAATCAAGTATTCCTAATCCCCCAAGATCAACAGGTCTCTTGACCGAATTAGGATGGCCACCATTCATCTCCTTGTGACCTTTCCATAAAAAAGCCCTTCTTATCTTGTCAATTGCTTTGATTGCCTACTTAGGAAAGTCCAAAACAATGAGTTGATAAATAGATATAGCAGTAAATACAGCTCGGACGAGAGATGCTCTCCCAGCCGAGTTCATCGTTGCTGCTTTCCAGCCAGGTAATTTATCAGCTATCTTCTCGATTATAACATAGAAATCGGCCTTAGAGAGGTTCTTGACTAACAGTGGAAGTCCAAGGTATTTGTAACTAACTAAAGAGGGGTTCCATGGTGGCGAAGGTGGCCATCACGAACAATCATCATTTAACTAAATTACTGCAACTCTACCAGTGACTTCTGTACTTGAAAAATCAAATTAGTATGGTACCAGGTTCAATTACTTTACGTAACATTAATTCTCACCAAATGTGCTATGAAAAAAGATAAATCCCATAAATTCTCACAATAATCAGTAACATCTGGCATTTAATTTAATTTGGTAGACTCTAATCATTATCGCCAATAATAGCCATTGGATCTATTCCATTTCCTAAAATTACCCACCTCTGCCATTATTAAAATACATAAAGTAACCCCCTAAATTTGCATTTGAATTAACCACCGCTGCCATTATGAATGATAATTGAAAATAACCCCCTAAATTTGCATCTAAATTACTAAATTATCCACTTTTGCCATTATATAGAAGATAACGCAAGGTAACCCCTAATTTTCCTTTAGATTACCCAGATTTTTTAGGGGAAATTACCCAGATTTGCTGTTCTGAAAGATAATATAAAGTAGCCATTTTAATTTGTAACAAAATTACCTACCATTGCTGTTATAAAAAATGAACTAAAACATCCATCAAATTATGTCTAAATACTAATATAAGCTATTATGGAAAATTGCTCAATAACCATATTGTCCACTATATACGTTTATAAAATACGCACTCCTACCACTATTGAACTAAAAGTAAGCATAAATGCTATGTGCCACCTTGTAGACCAAGTACACATGCATTCATTTGTCAATCGTGAATTAAGTAAGCATAAATGCTAAGTTTTGTAAGTTGTTACTTTAGATAAGTTTATACATTTTTCCCTAATCATTATGACATATCAATACTAATAATTTAATTGTAAGCACTCTAATTGTACTACTACACATATAATTTTTTAATAAAAGGAAATTCAACATCTTGAGTCCTGTGTTGTAGGTTGAAACGATTGTTTATGCCATTATAGTATTTAACATTGGAGTCTAGGACCTTAAGTTATAACTTAAGCTAAGATTTCAACTAAATACATTTGTTAATAACTAGCATTTATGTAAAAAAACAGTGGAGCCTAGGACCTTGAATCCATTTGTTAATAACAGGAGTTTGAACTTAAAATGTGGATAAAGAGTTGCAACGATTAATAAGAAAAAATTGAAAGATAAAATATAGATATGTCACAAAAAGGGATGTGACAAGAGCTGATATAGCTTGAGCTAAAGTTTCAACTAAATACATATTAAAAACCCATATAGGTGCAATGCAAAGAATGAAAACACATATAGGTAACTGGTAAGTTTATCACAACCAGATCAAGACTAGAATTGGTATGGTGTCTGGAAATGAATAGACAAAAAATGTAAAGATAATCAATTTTGATTTGTTGTATGTCCTAAATTTATCCACGAAACTTTTGATACTTATGTAACACAAATTCTATGCCATGCTGCAGGATGGGTTGATAGGTTGTGGGTACCCAGCAGTAAAATGCTAAGTTTGGGCATGTCCTAGAGAAATACTCTGATGTATGCCAGTATTCAGAAAACTAGATCTTGAAGCTACTGCTTTCCATGACCATGAGTTTGATATGGTTTTGCTGTCTCATGAGCATAAAGTTTGCCTATGGATATCCAAACATGACTTACTGAATCTTTAGGAGCTGAGTTTTGATGTTGTATGATTTGTTTCCTGGCCCCAAAAGCCAAAAATTGTACTGCCTCCAATGGTTGCTTAGAATCTTCTTTTGTGCAAGTTCATATTCCACTCTAGGATATGAAGAGCTCAAGGGCATAGACAATTAGACGTACATCACATGAGATGATTTATTTATCAAATTTCTGCACTATAAGTCTATAACACATCATTGACCTGTACATATTTGATTGACTGCAGGCTCCAGGCACATTTGTTGCAGCAGCTGCTCGAAACCCAGTATGTAACTTGTCATTGATGGTGGGTACCAGTGACATCCCTGATTGGTGCTTTGTTGAGATTTATGGAAAAGAAGGGAAAAAGTACTTCTCAGAGTCTCCTTCATTAGACGATCTTTGTCAATTCCACCAGAAGTCACCAATTTCACATATTTCAAAGGTACATGTGTGGATTTTGCATTTTCGTACAAGAGCAGTTTCTGATATCTATGCTTGAGAGAGTAGAGTTTGCACGTGCAAACAGAAGATACTCTGTGGATGCTATGAATAGCCCTTTGCTTGATGAATTCTATCAATCTGCAGGTCAAGACACCAACACTCTTTCTCCTTGGAGCGCAAGATCTCAGAGTTCCTGTTTCTAATGGCCTGCAGGTGTTTCTTTATTCTTCACTTATTTATGGGCAAAAGGAGGCCTCTTTCATATTTTCAGCTGTCAAAATATTTACCAGTGGAATTTCTTTTATTGTTTCTCTTTTTCTCAAACACACTGGACCACTTTTGTCATTGCATTAAGAGGAATAAAACTTTGGTTTAGGTCACACAGGTTCCTATCTGACAATGAGGGATCTTTTTTTTTTCTCGTTGTTTTGTTGTATATGGTGCTTCTGTTTGGCGTTCTTTTCCCCGTATATATGCTTCGCTTTGTGCTTATCTCTTGTTGCAATATTTGCAGTATGCAAGGGCTTTGAAGGAGAGGGGAATCGAATCCAAAACTATTATCTTCCCAGAAGATATCCATGGAATCGACAAGTTAGTTACTTTTCCATTTTAATTTTATTCCATGACTACCACACAGATGTCTTAAAAGTTACAACATCTGTGGTCTGACTAAATAACCCCATCCCTGGTGCAGGCCTCAGTCTGATTTCGAAAGCTTCCTCAACATAGGGGTTTGGTTCAAGAAGCACATGAGCAAATAAACATTAGTGCTTCCTATTACATTTGTGATTTACCTTTTCATTGTCATTGAATGCTTGTAACTGGGTCAACGTATCCGATAGCATGATTTGCCTGTCCAATCTGATGGTGCCAAGATGGAATAATTCTCGAAGACAGAAAATCTTGTTTGTTCTAGTGTGGATTCTGGAATACCATACTATAGGTAATTTAGATAATATTCTTCTAATAAATGATGCTTACGTGTTAATGTGAAAAGGTGGTTGCTTTTGAATTGTAATGAGAAAAAGAATTACATGGCCCAGCTGACCAGCTCACTGCTGTTCATACTAAAGACTCATAGAGAATGGTGTAATCATCTGTCCGTATCTACTCCTTGTCAAGATATAAATTTCTGAGGTCGCAATCAAACTCTAATCAGTAATTCAGTATTCCCTTGACATTAACTCATTAATCCTCCAG
Source organism: Tripidium arundinaceum (assembly GCA_030439765.1). NCBI lineage: Eukaryota > Viridiplantae > Streptophyta > Magnoliopsida > Poales > Poaceae > Tripidium > Tripidium arundinaceum. The sequence goes on along the minus strand of JAHUYU010002534.1, from coordinate 886 downwards.
ATTTTAGGTTCTAGCAAAATGGTATATTCAAGTTTGACACGATATTTTATTAGCTAAAGTTGCACCAATAATGTGAAGAAAAGGACAAGAAGAAAAAGTTGGGAGTTCATCTTGTCATTTTGTGCATTCTTAACCAATAATGTGAAGAAAAGGACAAGGAGTGGCAGTTACAGATCTGATGCTACCTTTTGTTCGATTCCCTTCGTGTCTTTCTTCCTCTGCTGGTACCAACTCTCTGGATTTCCAGTGGTCTCCTTTCCCCACTGAGATAACTGGAGTGTCTGTCATTGTTCCATCCCCTTCGGGATCGAAGCTTCTTGTAGTGCGAAACGGGGAGAAAGGTTGCCCCACTAAGCTTGAAATTGTTTATCAATCACATGTGGAGAAGGAGATACATGTAGTAAAGTCTATGCATGGTCCTCTTTATACCGATGAATGGTGAGGAAAAACTAAAAGTAAAACATAATGGTTGCATTTACTTCTGCCTTTGCTTTCCACAACTACAGTGGCATGACAGTACAGCACTATTCTTTTTGCTACAGGTTTCATGGTATTTCTTGGAATCAAGAAGAGACCTTGATAGCATATATTGCTGAAGCTCCAACCCAACCAAAACCAGCTTTTAATCATTCCGGATATAGAAGGGAAGGTTCTTCTGAGGAAGATTGTAATACCTGGAAAGGACAGGGCGATTGGGAAGAGGACTGGGGTGAAAGATACTCCAGTAAAGGGAGACCCTCATTGTTTGTTCTTGACATTGCCAGGTCTGTTCCATGCCTATTAATCAACACAACAGTTTGTAAAAGCTAGTTCCTAGGCTAAACTGATCACAGTAGACATGAACTCATCTTGAACTAGAGTAAGCAGATGATTGAGTTAAGCCAAG
>JAHUYU010000284.1:0-23159 GCA_030439765.1 Tripidium arundinaceum | reverse complement strand
TTTGTAATGGGATTGTGTTAACACAAGACAAATATGCCTCGGATTTATTAAAACGGGTTGGTATGTCTGACTGCAAGCCTATTGCAACACCTCTGAGCACTACTGAGAAGCTATCTTTACATGAGGGATCTTTGTTAGGCATCAATGATGCTACTCGCTATAGAAGTATAGTAGGTGCCTTGCAATATTTAACTCTTACCAGGCCAGATATTGCATACTCCCTCCATACTAAAAAATAAAGTCATTTTGGACAAGGCTTAGGTCAAACATTGGGAATATAAATCATGAATAACTTTTAAGTTGTTGAGTTTGGAAATGTGAAAACCATATGAATAGATTTGTCTTGAAAAATACTTTCATAAAAATATACATATATCACTTTTCGATAAATATTTTTATAAAAACAAGAAGTCAAAGTTATGCTTCGGAGACCATATCACTGTCCAAAACGACTTCATTTCTGAGTACGGAGGGAGTATTCAATAAAAAAAGTATGTCAATTCCTTCATGCTCCTACTACTGTTTACTGGGCAGCAATCAAACGGATTCTAAGATATTTAAAGTAGGGTACCAAGTTGGGCTTGAAAATACACAAGTCGACATCCACGTTGGTCAGTGCATTTTCGGATGCAGATTGGGCAGGCATGGATGATAGGAGATCTACTGGTGGATTTGTAGTGTTTCTAGGCTCAAACCTTGTGTCATGGAGTGCACGGAAACAGGGCACTGTGTCACGATCTAGTACTGAATCAGAGTACAAGGCTCTAGCCAATGCTACAACTGAAGTAGTGTGGATACAGACCCTTCTTAGAGAATTAAATATTAGTAGTCCACGGGCTGCTAAGTTGTGGTGTGATAATTTTGGTGCCAAATATCTGACAGCCAATCCAGTATTCTATGCTAGAACTAAACATATAGAAATTGACTATCATTTTGTCAGAGAACGAGTTTCTCATAAGCTATTGGAAATAGACTTTGTTCCTTCAGGTGATCCGATAACAGATGGGTTTACAAAACCACTATCAGTTCGGCTCCTGGAGAATTTCAAGTACAATCTCAACCTAGTACGGTTATGATTGAGGGGGGCTGTTAGATAGTGTGCATGCATGTGTAACAGATAAGCACAATCCAGGATGTGCGTGGTCAAGAGCTATTGGTGGGTGCGCCCGTGCGCGTGCGGTGTACGGTACTGCACGCGTCGTCCGTCCGTACATAAACCCCATCGACAAAGAAGCGCACGTGAAAATATTGCCTGCAGGTACTAACATCATAGTCTACCATTTCTGATTCTACGTATAATATAATGGCGACTGAGACCTGTATTATATTGGTGGGCGCTAACGATACGGAGGGCGAAAGGCACAGTCCACGTGCATGTGAGGTGTTAGTAGTTTCCATTCGAGCACATTTCGGCGCGCCAAAGTTAATTACGACGCACTTGCCTCGCGTTGCAATATGAACTTCGCAAGTTCGCATGCACATGTAGTCGCGCGCCTCGCAGTCACTATAAAAAACGCATGTTACACTTCACCTATCGGTGTCTTCAAAAGCTCCATCTATCAGCTCGAGCTGCCAGGTGAAGCTTCGTCACGCGCAGAGGTCAGAGCAGCGCACGCAAGATGGCACGCCCCGTGCACGGACTGCTTCTTCCACTGCTCCTAGCCGTCTTCCTCCTCCTACTTCAGGTCTCCGAGTGCTCTAGACCATCATCGTCATCGCCGGCTGATCATCTCGACGACGCGCGGCACCACCAGCTGCGGCCGCTGCTGCTCGATGCCGAGGCCCGCACTGCCCGGCGGCCCACCGGCGCCGACGACGACGCGGCAGCACCCTCATCCGCGTCGGCGACGCCTGCGCGGGCTGTGGTGGGTGCCGTCACTTCTTCGCGGCCGCGGCAGACGAGCGACCGAGCGCTGCTGGTGCGAGCGGGGATGACGCCGGCGGTGCTGCTGCTGCGCTCCAAGCTGGCGCGGCGGTTTCTGGCAGGGGCAGGCGTGGATGAGGCCGCCAGCGCCACGGACGGAGCCGCGGCGTCGTGCCATTCAAACAATCCGCATATAAACTGCGGCCCCTCGGCGTCGAAGCCCTAGCAACCAAGCCGGCTGCGAATCGCACGCGATCCCTTTGGATAAAGACATCTAACATCTCGCCGATGCTGCACTAGCTACTATATATACAATTATTTCATTTCATAAAGATGTTTATAACTTTACGTATGCACCGAAATAATTAGCCGTTGGCCAGCCATTGGAAGGACAAGCACGTTCTAGTGTGTCCAGTAACCATTGGGGCATGCTAAGATAAGATGTAAATAAATACATTAGAATTTCAATAATTGAGTAGATGGATATATGTGTAGTTTAATAACGTGTGAAAAGACATTTGTAGTCGTTCCACGCAAAACGCCTCCATCTCCCACGTTCGAACCCTGGTAGTGGTAGTTATCTTCTGCCTTCACCAAGATCTTAAAAGAGCTTCGGTACTTCTCCCAAGAGGAATGACTACTTTTGAAAGTGTAGTATCCTAAGGTTGCTGGTTGTCTAACAAAATCTTGTTAGCTATTCCATGGATTCAATTTTTCTTTAACGCTGCTAGAGCTAAAGAGCATGCTTGCATCATATTCCAAATTAAATTTTTTTTCTCGAATACGCAGGAGCTTTGCGTATCATTTCATTTAAGAAGAGGAGTTTATGTTACAACGGCCGCAGGCCGCACCTGGAATACATGTGGTCTACATTTTTAAACAAACAACCAAAAAACCAATAGGATTATCGCAGCCATTAGCTACCCTCCGGCCAGCGCTCCCAGTCCACTTGCGGCGCTTTGATCCATCGTTCCGCTTCAGCCTTGATGATTTGCAGGAGGTCGCTGATTGGAGTTGCAGCCCCCTGAAAGCACTGTGCATTGCACTCCTTCCACACTTGCCATGATACTAGCGTGAAGAGCGAGTCCATACCTTTTTGTTGCGTTCGGATACTTAGTGCTTGAAGCCGACGCCACCAGGTAATGTGGATGGAGCCCCTTGCGGCAGCTGCTTGCCTAGCACCATCAGGATGTAGAACCACAGTTCCCTAGTGAACGAGCACTTGGCAATGATGCGATCGATTGTTTCATGCTCCTGGTCGCAGAGAAAACAGAGGTCCCTTTCCTCTAGGCCATGGCGTGCTCTCCTATCTGCCGTCCAGTGTTGCCGCCGTAGCGCCAGCCAAAGGAAGATCTTAACCCGCAACGGTGCCCAGATCTTCCAGATTAGTTTGTGGCCGCGGAAGGGCATGGGTCCAGCGTGCAGCATGTTGTAAGCAGACTGGGCTTCCAAATTAAAATTGCTGTGACATAAATTATACCACGCTGGCAGGAAATCACCTCTGTGAAACTTCTCCATGTTCTTGGTGGGAACAAAAGTTTGCATGGTCTCTTTTACGATATAGTGGGGGGCAGCATGGAGAAATCCTTTTCGGGATAAATTTTCGTGGAGTTCCCTTAGGTCCAGTTATAGGGCCGGGGAAGCTCATTAAAAGACAACATACGCAAATAAATTTCCAGATGCCCTACTAGAACATAATTTATATAAACAATTTTTTTAAAAAAAACTTGTTAAAGCAGAGGTTGACTTATATGCAGGTTCACGAACCACACTATTTATTAATCGCCACTGTCATTGACCTTGTACAACTTGCTCATTGTAAAATATCAGAGACGCGTAGGAGAAACGTTGTACCCTATCTTAGATTACGAGCGCATGCGTGTTAGATGAACGGAATAGCCCCGTCTGTGGCTTACATATAGGAGATCGGCATCCTCCAAGTAGTGGTCAAGGTTGTTACACAAGAGATCTTATCAACTAATCTACAACAACTCTTGACCACTCACATCTTGGGATTGTGCCTATCTTACACATGCACGCACACACGTTACACCAACAGCTCTTGACCGCGCACACCCACCAATAGCTCTTGACCACGCACATCCTGGATTGTGCTTATCTGTTACACATGCATGCACACTATCTAACAGCCCCCCCTCAATCATAACCGTACTAGGTTGAGATTGTACTTGAAATTCTCCAGGAGCCGAACTGATAGTGGTTTTGTAAACCCATCTGTTATCGGATCACCTGAAGGAACAAAGTCTATTTCCAATAGCTTATGAGAAACTCGTTCTCTGACAAAATGATAGTCAATTTCTATATGTTTAGTTCTAGCATAGAATACTGGATTGGCTGTCAGATATTTGGCACCAAAATTATCACACCACAACTTAGCAGCCCGTGGACTACTAATATTTAATTCTCTAAGAAGGGTCTGTATCCACACTACTTCAGTTGTAGCATTGGCTAGAGCCTTGTACTCTGATTCAGTACTAGATCGTGACACAGTGCCCTGTTTCCGTGCACTCCATGACACAAGGTTTGAGCCTAGAAACACTACAAATCCACCAGTAGATCTCCTATCATCCATGCCTGCCCAATCTGCATCCGAAAATGCACTGACCAACGTGGATGTCGACTTGTGTATTTTCAAGCCCAACTTGGTACCCTACTTTAAATATCTTAGAATCCGTTTGATTGCTGCCCAGTAAACAGTAGTAGGAGCATGAAGGAATTGACATACTTTTTTTATTGAATACTCCCTCCGTACTCAGAAATGAAGTCGTTTTGGACAGTGATATGGTCTCCGAAGCATAACTTTGACTTCTTGTTTTTATAAAAATATTTATCGAAAAGTGATATATGTATATTTTTATGAAAGTATTTTTCAAGACAAATCTATTCATATGGTTTTCACATTTCCAAACTCAACAACTTAAAAGTTATTCATGATTTATATTCCCAATGTTTGACCTAAGCCTTGTCCAAAATGACTTTATTTTTTAGTATGGAGGGAGTATGCAATATCTGGCCTGGTAAGAGTTAAATATTGCAAGGCACCTACTATACTTCTATAGCGAGTAGCATCATTGATGCCTAACAAAGATCCCTCATGTAAAGATAGCTTCTCAGTAGTGCTCAGAGGTGTTGCAATAGGCTTGCAGTCAGACATACCAACCCGTTTTAATAAATCCGAGGCATATTTGTCTTGTGTTAACACAATCCCATTACATACCTTTGCCACTTCTATGCCAAGGAAGTAGTGAAGATCACCAAGATCCTTCAATGCAAATTCTTCTTGAAGGTCTTTGAGAAGTGCCACAGTTCCTCTTTCTGTAGAGCTTGCAACTATAATATCATCAACATATACTAGCACAAAAATAGTTAAGCCCCCCTTATCGTAGAAGAACAAAGAGGTGTCTGCTTTGGATGCTTGAAAACCAAGTGAAATTAATTTAGCACTCAACCGAGAATACCAGGCTCTAGGTGCTTGTTTTAACCCATACAAAGCTTTGTCTAGCTTGCAAACCTATCTTGGCCTTTTGGGATCTTCAAAACCTAGAAGTTGCTACATGTATACCTCCTCTTCTAAGAACCCATGAAGAAAGCATTTTGTACATCAAGTTGTCGAAGGCTCCATCCTCGAGACACAGCAACAGACAAGATGACACGAATAGTAGCAGCTTTAACAACTGGACTCAAGGTATCTTCATAATCAATTCCATATCTTTGCTTGAAGCCTTTTGCTACCAGGTGAGCTTTATACCCGTCTAGGCTCCCGTCAGCATTTCTTTTGATTTTGTAGACCCATTTGCATCCAATGACATTTAACCCCTTCTGCGGTGGTACTAAATTCCATGTCTTATTTTTCATAAGAGCAGTATATTCTGCATTCATTGCTTCTTTCCATCTTTCATCTCCTAGTGCTTCATCAACACTACAAAGCTCACTAGTAGAGGTTAGAAAACCATATCTAACAGTACCATCAGTATATACCTTATCTTTACGAATGCCACTTCTAAGACAGGTCCTTGGTCCAGCCTGAAGTGGTGTCACAGAAGATCCAGATGCATGCTCTTCTTAGGACCCAACGCTGGCAGCAATTTCCTGGGATCCAACTTCCGGTGCGGTATGCATGTGTGCATGCATTGTACCACCTTCTGGTGCGGTAATTTCCCGCGATCCATCTCCTGGAGCGGTATGCATGTGTGCATGCATTGTACTACAGCTGTGTAACACCCCAGGTGTTTGGCTTCCACTTTTGCACCTGCATTTCATAAGCATGAGCATCATTCATATCATTTATGTATTGTGTGGTTGAAACTTGAGTATGTAACATACTCAATTGTGCTTGTTTCAAAATTGTTAGCTTATGAAATGTGAGTGGTGCAACATGTAGATACAACATGGGTGTCTCATACTTTGAAACATGGCAATGTTGGTAGTATAACATGGTAAGATTAATGGTTGCAACAAGAGCTTGAAACCTATGCAACATGGTGGTGCAACATTGTATTTGAAATGTTGTTTTGTTTGTTTCAACCTATGTGACAATTGGGAGTTGGTGTAACCAATGAGTACAGTGGCTAATTATGTCCTAGAATACCTTAATCACACTTAGGATCATTAGTGGAACAAGGTTCATGTTGACCAAAATGACCAAAATGCCCTCCTAAGTGATGTTGACCAAGCCTTGAGCTCTAGAATGCTTTAGTTTGACTGTGTAAAAAGTCCAGCTTAGAGATCTTGCATGGAGGAGCACGCTTAATCAAAGTTGTAGAGAATTTCTTAGAAAACAAAAGTCTCAATATGGCCATCTCATGAAAATGGCTAGAACATGCTCAAACAGGGCCCACAAGCCAGGTTTTCCATGCTGTTTCACACTTAGAAAAATTTCTAAGTCTGGCACTGACTTGCAGTTTCTTGAGCCCCTCTTTGAGACCTTGTATCTCCCAATCTAAGCCGAACCAGTCCAAGCTCCAATTGACAAAGTTGTAGTACTCATGTAGATCTACAACTTTGCTGTTAATACCTACCACTAACTCGAGCTAGATTAGGAGTAATAAGGCCTCCAAATGGCGCTGTCAGTCGCCTAAATGGACGTCGATTCAGTCGACAGTGGCCGACCAAGATCAGAAATCGGCCACCGTGTGGGAATGTCGTGGCGTCCGTACACCGGCCGTGGGCCCATCGGTCAGGTCCGAGAGGGCCTCTAGAGCACCACGACGCCGCATCCGCCTTCACTTCCGCCTCTGCCTCTCTCTCTCGCTCTCTCCTAGCCAGGGCGGAAGAACCGAGCCGCCATTGCCGTCCTTGCTCCGGCGAGCTCGCACGCGTTCTCCACCGCACCACCGCGTCTCAAGTCCGGCCAACAGCTCCGCCTGGAACCCCTCTACCCCCTCGTCCAATCCACACCCTCAACCGTACAACGGTAAGGCCACATTGCCGTTTTCGCCACCACGAGGTCTCGCCGGCGTTCATCTGCACGACGGCTCACCGTGGCCAGGGTCGCTTGGTCATCCTCTTCTAGCGCTAGTTGACGCATTGGAGTCAGGGTAGCGCGGGGGTGCTCACCGAAGGTCTAGGGTAGGGTGTCGGGGTCACCGACGGCGAGGTGCGCCACCACCGCCCCGTCGAGCCGCCATGCGCGACGGCGAGCCCCCTCGAGCAACTCCGCCCTCGTGTCCTTTAGGTGCACCAGTGCGGTTTTAGGTGCTGACTGTGATGGTGCCGTCGGCTTCGCCGGAATCGCCACCGGCGGCGAGCTCCGGCCACCGCCGTTTCTCCCCTGCGTCCCCTCTCTCTGTCTGGCGGACCCCGCCTGTCAGGCGCGCGCGCGGGCGGGAGCCGACCGTGGGCCGCGCCGTGTGTTGGGCCGCGCTGGCGTACGCGGGCTGGCCCAGTAGTCGGTTTAGGAACTGAAATTTGTATTTTTTTTGTTTTGTTTTTTTTTCACAGAATTGAATGCCGTTTTGTAAATTTCATATCTCAAGCAATATAGATCCAAATGAGGTGATTCCAATTGTGTTAGGCTCTATATAAAATGTAGTAATTAATAAAAATATAAAATGTATATGTATGATGGAAATTCTGGGAGAATTAAATAGAAACGTAAAAGGTGTTGTAAAAGGGATGCAAACTTATTAATTTTATAACTTAAGTTCTAGTGCTCCAAAAATTATGAAATTTGGTGGGTGTGCTAATTCATGTCTATACTAGCTCTGGTAAAAATTTGGGTACTATTGCTTGAGTAGTTTTCAAGTTATGCTTTTGTCATTTTATATTAGGAGATACTTGAATGAATTTTCATAATTTTTCTATATGTGCAATGCTCATGAAATTTTATGGAGAGTGTTCTGGTAACCTAAGATTGCTAAGAAAAATATTTTTCTATTGTTTGATACTTTTCAATAGGATTTCTTAATTATGCAAAAATCAGCCATTCTGGCTTGTGAATTTTGTGTAGGGAGTTTCTGTAAATAACTTCGCTCAAATTTTTACAGTAGCCCCTTGGTAGGGTATAGAATCCCCTGTAATTTTTGTAGAAATTTATGAGCAGTTTGTATATATGTTTATGTTCTCGCTTAATTAATCAATTAAATTAAGAAAAGGATTAAAATAAATGATTTGATTTTGTGTACCTTACTTTCTGGTGGTTTTAGCTTATGTGTGAACTAGTAGTGCCTTTGGTTGGGTCAAAAAGTTCATTTGGCACTTAAGTAAATAATTAATTTTCACATTTCTAGGTTCTCTGGACAGCTGGTAGCATTTCTAGGTTTAGACCTTGATAAAGGTGTTTGCTGGGAATCGTGTGAATACCAAAGTGGTAGTAAACTTGTTAAACTAGATTGTGTCAAAATTTGGTAGCATTTGGCCCCGTAGTCTAGGAGTTATAGATGTTTGATGTGGCTGTCCAGAATTGGCTGCTCTCTATTTGGAGAGGGCAGAGTTCTGGAACTTTGGGAATTCGACTAGGTAAACTTGGGAATCAAGTCTTGAGGTCTGAAAATGAATTGTAGAGCATGTTATAAGCTTTCCATATTGTCTTGTATCATATCATTTGAATTTTTGGATCTCTAGTTATGGTTAAAATACTTAGCTGCTGTCCAGATTGTTGTTATGCTATATTGTGCTTAGGTTTGTGATAAGCTTAAGTAATGGTGCTTTTGTTGATTGTTTAGGTGTTAGATCCTTAACTGAGGAAGAGAAGTTATACATTAGATTGTGTAGACTTGGTAAGTACTTCTGTACCGAGGAAGAGATATGCACGTTATGTAAAGTGATTTGAATAGAGTGTTAAGTTGTTATTGCAGTCCGCATACGCATCCACCAAGCATGTGCATTCACTCTTATGCATCCATAAGCTTTATCTCGTGCATTCATGCAATAGGTGTGCCGGAGGGGGTCACACTCCTGGAATTCGAGGGAGCACATCCAGAGGAGGAGCAGGAGCAGCTGGAGGAGCCCGAGGTGCCAAATTGCGAAGGAGTTCACGAAGAGGAGTTGCCCGAGTGCCCTGATCACCGTCCCTCTTCTTTTCTGAAAGGCAAGCCCCGGAGCATCCCTAAGCCTCCTATGTTTTACAAAATGCACTTGAGTACTTTAATATATTTAATGCATTAAGTTATAGGGGTTGTTTGAAAACACTTGCTGCATATACATCTTCCTTGTCCAGCAGATGTATATATATACTGAATCCCAATTAAGTTCAGGATCGAATGATGGCTTAACACTGCTTAATTAGACCGGTAGAAGTCGGGTGATTACTGTCATCCGCGAGATAGGTGGTTACGTATATATCTGGTCACGGTTGGCTATATGTGCTATCGTGAAAAAGGAACCATGCTTAAAGATGAATTGAGATCGGGCGGGATGACGGTATTGAAGCATCAAGGCATGGAGGTCTTGGGTGTGGATCTACCCCTGTAACTTAATGCATTAAATATATTAAAGTACTCAAGTGCATTTTGTAAAACATAGGAGGCTTAGGGATGCTCCGGGGCTTGCCTTTCAGAAAAGAAGAGGGACGGTGATCAGGGCACTCGGGCAACTCCTCTTCGTGAACTCCTTCGCAATTTGGCACCTCGGGCTCCTCCAGCTGCTCCTGCTCCTCCTCTGGATGTGCTCCCTCGAATTCCAGGAGTGTGACCCCCTCCGGCACACCTATTGCATGAATGCACGAGATAAAGCTTATGGATGCATAAGAGTGAATGCACATGCTTGGTGGATGCGTATGCGGACTGCAATAACAACTTAACACTCTATTCAAATCACTTTACATAACGTGCATATCTCTTCCTCGGTACAGAAGTACTTACCAAGTCTACACAATCTAATGTATAACTTCTCTTCCTCAGTTAAGGATCTAACACCTAAACAATCAACAAAAGCACCATTACTTAAGCTTATCACAAACCTAAGCACAATATAGCATAACAACAATCTGGACAGCAGCTAAGTATTTTTAACCATAACTAGAGATCCAAAAATTCAAATGATATGATACAAGACAATATGGAAAGCTTATAACATGCTCTACAATTCATTTTCAGACCTCAAGACTTGATTCCCAAGTTTACCTAGTCGAATTCCCAAAGTTCCAGAACTCTGCCCTCTCCAAATAGAGAGCAGCCAATTCTGGACAGCCACATCAAACATCTATAACTCCTAGACTACGGGGCCAAATGCTACCAAATTTTGACACAATCTAGTTTAACAAGTTTACTACCACTTTGGTATTCACACGATTCCCAGCAAACACCTTTATCAAGGTCTAAACCTAGAAATGCTACCAGCTGTCCAGAGAACCTAGAAATGTGAAAATTAATTATTTACTTAAGTGCCAAATGAACTTTTTGACCCAACCAAAGGCACTACTAGTTCACACATAAGCTAAAACCACCAGAAAGTAAGGTACACAAAATCAAATCATTTATTTTAATCCTTTTCTTAATTTAATTGATTAATTAAGCGAGAACATAAACATATATACAAACTGCTCATAAATTTCTACAAAAATTACAGGGGATTCTATACCCTACCAAGGGGCTACTGTAAAAATTTGAGCGAAGTTATTTACAGAAACTCCCTACACAAAATTCACAAGCCAGAATGGCTGATTTTTGCATAATTAAGAAATCCTATTGAAAAGTATCAAACAATAGAAAAATATTTTTCTTAGCAATCTTAGGTTACCAGAACACTCTCCATAAAATTTCATGAGCATTGCACATATAGAAAAATTATGAAAATTCATTCAAGTATCTCCTAATATAAAATGACAAAAGCATAACTTGAAAACTACTCAAGCAATAGTACCCAAATTTTTACCAGAGCTAGTATAGACATGAATTAGCACACCCACCAAATTTCATAATTTTTGGAGCACTAGAACTTAAGTTATAAAATTAATAAGTTTGCATCCCTTTTACAACACCTTTTACGTTTCTATTTAATTCTCCCAGAATTTCCATCATACATATACATTTTATATTTTTATTAATTACTACATTTTATATAGAGCCTAACACAATTGGAATCACCTCATTTGGATCTATATTGCTTGAGATATGAAATTTACAAAACGGCATTCAATTCTGTGAAAAAAAAACAAAACAAAAAAAATACAAATTTCAGTTCCTAAACCGACTACTGGGCCAGCCCGCGTACGCCAGCGCGGCCCAACACACGGCGCGGCCCACGGTCGGCTCCCGCCCGCGCGCGCGCCTGACAGGCGGGGTCCGCCAGACAGAGAGAGGGGACGCAGGGGAGAAACGGCGGTGGCCGGAGCTCGCCGCCGGTGGCGATTCCGGCGAAGCCGACGGCACCATCACAGTCAGCACCTAAAACCGCACTGGTGCACCTAAAGGACACGAGGGCGGAGTTGCTCGAGGGGGCTCGCCGTCGCGCATGGCGGCTCGACGGGGCGGTGGTGGCGCACCTCGCCGTCGGTGACCCCGACACCCTACCCTAGACCTTCGGTGAGCACCCCCGCGCTACCCTGACTCCAATGCGTCAACTAGCGCTAGAAGAGGATGACCAAGCGACCCTGGCCACGGTGAGCCGTCGTGCGGATGAACGCCGGCGAGACCTCGTGGTGGCGAAAACGGCAATGTGGCCTTACCGTTGTACGGTTGAGGGTGTGGATTGGACGAGGGGGTAGAGGGGTTCCAGGCGGAGCTGTTGGCCGGACTTGAGACGCGGTGGTGCGGTGGAGAACGCGTGCGAGCTCGCCGGAGCAAGGACGGCAATGGCGGCTCGGTTCTTCCGCCCTGGCTAGGAGAGAGCGAGAGAGAGAGGCAGAGGCGGAAGTGAAGGCGGATGCGGCGTCGTGGTGCTCTAGAGGCCCTCTCGGACCTGACCGATGGGCCCACGGCCGGTGTACGGACGCCACGACATTCCCACACGGTGGCCGATTTCTGATCTTGGTCGGCCACTGTCGACTGAATCGACGTCCATTTAGGCGACTGACAGCGCCATTTGGAGGCCTTATTACTCCTAATCTAGCTCGAGTTAGTGGTAGGTATTAACAGCAAAGTTGTAGATCTACATGAGTACTACAACTTTGTCAATTGGAGCTTGGACTGGTTCGGCTTAGATTGGGAGATACAAGGTCTCAAAGAGGGGCTCAAGAAACTGCAAGTCAGTGCCAGACTTAGAAATTTTTCTAAGTGTGAAACAGCATGGAAAACCTGGCTTGTGGGCCCTGTTTGAGCATGTTCTAGCCATTTTCATGAGATGGCCATATTGAGACTTTTGTTTTCTAAGAAATTCTCTACAACTTTGATTAAGCGTGCTCCTCCATGCAAGATCTCTAAGCTGGACTTTTTACACAGTCAAACTAAAGCATTCTAGAGCTCAAGGCTTGGTCAACATCACTTAGGAGGGCATTTTGGTCATTTTGGTCAACATGAACCTTGTTCCACTAATGATCCTAAGTGTGATTAAGGTATTCTAGGACATAATTAGCCACTGTACTCATTGGTTACACCAACTCCCAATTGTCACATAGGTTGAAACAAACAAAACAACATTTCAAATACAATGTTGCACCACCATGTTGCATAGGTTTCAAGCTCTTGTTGCAACCATTAATCTTACCATGTTATACTACCAACATTGCCATGTTTCAAAGTATGAGACACCCATGTTGTATCTACATGTTGCACCACTCACATTTCATAAGCTAACAATTTTGAAACAAGCACAATTGAGTATGTTACATACTCAAGTTTCAACCACACAATACATAAATGATATGAATGATGCTCATGCTTATGAAATGCAGGTGCAAAAGTGGAAGCCAAACACCTGGGGTGTTACACAGCTGTAGTACAATGCATGCACACATGCATACCGCTCCAGGAGATGGATCGCGGGAAATTACCGCACCAGAAGGTGGTACAATGCATGCACACATGCATACCGCACCGGAAGTTGGATCCCAGGAAATTGCTGCCAGCGTTGGGTCCTAAGAAGAGCATGCATCTGGATCTTCTGTGACACCACTTCAGGCTGGACCAAGGACCTGTCTTAGAAGTGGCATTCGTAAAGATAAGGTATATACTGATGTGGTACTGTTAGATATGGTTTTCTAACCTCTACTAGTGAGCTTTGTAGTGTTGATGAAGCACTAGGAGATGAAAGATGGAAAGAAGCAATGAATGCAGAATACCTTAATCACACTTAGGATCATTAGTGGAACAAGGTTCATGTTGACCAAAATGACCAAAATGCCCTCCTAAGTGATGTTGACCAAGCCTTGAGCTCTAGAATGCTTTAGTTTGACTGTGTAAAAAGTCCAGCTTAGAGATCTTGCATGGAGGAGCACGCTTAATCAAAGTTGTAGAGAATTTCTTAGAAAACAAAAGTCTCAATATGGCCATCTCATGAAAATGGCTAGAACATGCTCAAACAGGGCCCACAAGCCAGGTTTTCCATGCTGTTTCACACTTAGAAAAATTTCTAAGTCTGGCACTGACTTGCAGTTTCTTGAGCCCCTCTTTGAGACCTTGTATCTCCCAATCTAAGCCGAACCAGTCCAAGCTCCAATTGACAAAGTTGTAGTACTCATGTAGATCTACAACTTTGCTGTTAATACCTACCACTAACTCGAGCTAGATTAGGAGTAATAAGGCCTCCAAATGGCGCTGTCAGTCGCCTAAATGGACGTCGATTCAGTCGACAGTGGCCGACCAAGATCAGAAATCGGCCACCGTGTGGGAATGTCGTGGCGTCCGTACACCGGCCGTGGGCCCATCGGTCAGGTCCGAGAGGGCCTCTAGAGCACCACGACGCCGCATCCGCCTTCACTTCCGCCTCTGCCTCTCTCTCTCGCTCTCTCCTAGCCAGGGCGGAAGAACCGAGCCGCCATTGCCGTCCTTGCTCCGGCGAGCTCGCACGCGTTCTCCACCGCACCACCGCGTCTCAAGTCCGGCCAACAGCTCCGCCTGGAACCCCTCTACCCCCTCGTCCAATCCACACCCTCAACCGTACAACGGTAAGGCCACATTGCCGTTTTCGCCACCACGAGGTCTCGCCGGCGTTCATCCGCACGACGGCTCACCGTGGCCAGGGTCGCTTGGTCATCCTCTTCTAGCGCTAGTTGACGCATTGGAGTCAGGGTAGCGCGGGGGTGCTCACCGAAGGTCTAGGGTAGGGTGTCGGGGTCACCGACGGCGAGGTGCGCCACCACCGCCCCGTCGAGCCGCCATGCGCGACGGCGAGCCCCCTCGAGCAACTCCGCCCTCGTGTCCTTTAGGTGCACCAGTGCGGTTTTAGGTGCTGACTGTGATGGTGCCGTCGGCTTCGCCGGAATCGCCACCGGCGGCGAGCTCCGGCCACCGCCGTTTCTCCCCTGCGTCCCCTCTCTCTGTCTGGCGGACCCCGCCTGTCAGGCGCGCGCGCGGGCGGGAGCCGACCGTGGGCCGCGCCGTGTGTTGGGCCGCGCTGGCGTACGCGGGCTGGCCCAGTAGTCGGTTTAGGAACTGAAATTTGTATTTTTTTTGTTTTGTTTTTTTTTCACAGAATTGAATGCCGTTTTGTAAATTTCATATCTCAAGCAATATAGATCCAAATGAGGTGATTCCAATTGTGTTAGGCTCTATATAAAATGTAGTAATTAATAAAAATATAAAATGTATATGTATGATGGAAATTCTGGGAGAATTAAATAGAAACGTAAAAGGTGTTGTAAAAGGGATGCAAACTTATTAATTTTATAACTTAAGTTCTAGTGCTCCAAAAATTATGAAATTTGGTGGGTGTGCTAATTCATGTCTATACTAGCTCTGGTAAAAATTTGGGTACTATTGCTTGAGTAGTTTTCAAGTTATGCTTTTGTCATTTTATATTAGGAGATACTTGAATGAATTTTCATAATTTTTCTATATGTGCAATGCTCATGAAATTTTATGGAGAGTGTTCTGGTAACCTAAGATTGCTAAGAAAAATATTTTTCTATTGTTTGATACTTTTCAATAGGATTTCTTAATTATGCAAAAATCAGCCATTCTGGCTTGTGAATTTTGTGTAGGGAGTTTCTGTAAATAACTTCGCTCAAATTTTTACAGTAGCCCCTTGGTAGGGTATAGAATCCCCTGTAATTTTTGTAGAAATTTATGAGCAGTTTGTATATATGTTTATGTTCTCGCTTAATTAATCAATTAAATTAAGAAAAGGATTAAAATAAATGATTTGATTTTGTGTACCTTACTTTCTGGTGGTTTTAGCTTATGTGTGAACTAGTAGTGCCTTTGGTTGGGTCAAAAAGTTCATTTGGCACTTAAGTAAATAATTAATTTTCACATTTCTAGGTTCTCTGGACAGCTGGTAGCATTTAAGGTAAGTAGACTACTAGATGATCACGCCCAAGTGATCTAGTCCTCGTCACCCGCCGGGTGAAGACAATACTTGCAGAAGCCCTGGTAAAGCATGTCATCTGCAACAGGAGGGAATAAACCCTGAGTACGAGAATGTACTCAGCTAGACTTACCCGTCGAAACAGAATAGAAGACACCAAGGATCATGCAAGGCTTTCTTTAAGTGGGGTTGGCTGACACTTCATTTTGCAGAAAAGCATAAGTACAGTAATCATTTTAACCTGTGCTAGCAGTGACTTTTAGCATTAACCTGTCATCTATCTTAGCACTTGTGCTAAACAATCACTTGATTAAGGAGCATTACAATAATAACCATATCCAGTTATATTCAGGCTATCATCAACATCATCAATTAAACCATTAATAATTATTAGTGAACTCTATCCGCCTCTGCCCAAATCAAGTTCCCACTATCCGGGGGAGACGGCTACTCGAATCATTTCCTACTCAGATGAGGGGGTACTCCTAATACAAACCGTGCAGGCCCTGCGCCAGGGTCGCACAAGTCACCTTTCATACAGTTCAGGAATCGCGGGTTCGACTGATGCCGCATCCCCAAGGGCAACACTCTGCCAGGGGTAGGGACTTTGACCCCCCCTGGTCTTACGCCAATGTTCCCAAGCACATCCTTACTTCCTCCAGAATGCGCACTTGACCCCCCGATTCCCGGCCTGACCTGTATTACTCGGCTTCGCGGTCGGAACGGCTTATCCGGCCAACTAAGTGTTAGGCTGCGTTCAACATGATTCGGGGAAGTACATTTGTAAGTCCTTAAACGACTCAGACAGGGGTAGATCCACACCCAAGACCTCCATGCCTTGATGCTTCAATACCGTCATCCCGCCCGATCTCAATTCATCTTTAAGCATGGTTCCTTTTTCACGATAGCACATATAGCCAACCGTGACCAGATATATACGTAACCACCTATCTCGCGGATGACAGTAATCACCCGACTTCTACCGGTCTAATTAAGCAGTGTTAAGCCATCATTCGATCCTGAACTTAATTGGGATTCAGTATATATATACATCTGCTGGACAAGGAAGATGTATATGCAGCAAGTGTTTTCAAACAACCCCTATAACTTAATGCATTAAATATATTAAAGTACTCAAGTGCATTTTGTAAAACATAGGAGGCTTAGGGATGCTCCGGGGCTTGCCTTTCAGAAAAGAAGAGGGACGGTGATCAGGGCACTCGGGCAACTCCTCTTCGTGAACTCCTTCGCAATTTGGCACCTCGGGCTCCTCCAGCTGCTCCTGCTCCTCCTCTGGATGTGCTCCCTCGAATTCCAGGAGTGTGACCCCCTCATCTGAGTAGGAAATGATTCGAGTAGCCGTCTCCCCCGGATAGTGGGAACTTGATTTGGGCAGAGGCGGATAGAGTTCACTAATAATTATTAATGGTTTAATTGATGATGTTGATGATAGCCTGAATATAACTGGATATGGTTATTATTGTAATGCTCCTTAATCAAGTGATTGTTTAGCACAAGTGCTAAGATAGATGACAGGTTAATGCTAAAAGTCACTGCTAGCACAGGTTAAAATGATTACTGTACTTATGCTTTTCTGCAAAATGAAGTGTCAGCCAACCCCACTTAAAGAAAGCCTTGCATGATCCTTGGTGTCTTCTATTCTGTTTCGACGGGTAAGTCTAGCTGAGTACATTCTCGTACTCAGGGTTTATTCCCTCCTGTTGCAGATGACATGCTTTACCAGGGCTTCTGCAAGTATTGTCTTCACCCGGCGGGTGACGAGGACTAGATCACTTGGGCGTGATCATCTAGTAGTCTACTTACCTTAAATGCTACCAGCTGTCCAGAGAACCTAGAAATGTGAAAATTAATTATTTACTTAAGTGCCAAATGAACTTTTTGACCCAACCAAAGGCACTACTAGTTCACACATAAGCTAAAACCACCAGAAAGTAAGGTACACAAAATCAAATCATTTATTTTAATCCTTTTCTTAATTTAATTGATTAATTAAGCGAGAACATAAACATATATACAAACTGCTCATAAATTTCTACAAAAATTACAGGGGATTCTATACCCTACCAAGGGGCTACTGTAAAAATTTGAGCGAAGTTATTTACAGAAACTCCCTACACAAAATTCACAAGCCAGAATGGCTGATTTTTGCATAATTAAGAAATCCTATTGAAAAGTATCAAACAATAGAAAAATATTTTTCTTAGCAATCTTAGGTTACCAGAACACTCTCCATAAAATTTCATGAGCATTGCACATATAGAAAAATTATGAAAATTCATTCAAGTATCTCCTAATATAAAATGACAAAAGCATAACTTGAAAACTACTCAAGCAATAGTACCCAAATTTTTACCAGAGCTAGTATAGACATGAATTAGCACACCCACCAAATTTCATAATTTTTGGAGCACTAGAACTTAAGTTATAAAATTAATAAGTTTGCATCCCTTTTACAACACCTTTTACGTTTCTATTTAATTCTCCCAGAATTTCCATCATACATATACATTTTATATTTTTATTAATTACTACATTTTATATAGAGCCTAACACAATTGGAATCACCTCATTTGGATCTATATTGCTTGAGATATGAAATTTACAAAACGGCATTCAATTCTGTGAAAAAAAAACAAAACAAAAAAAATACAAATTTCAGTTCCTAAACCGACTACTGGGCCAGCCCGCGTACGCCAGCGCGGCCCAACACACGGCGCGGCCCACGGTCGGCTCCCGCCCGCGCGCGCGCCTGACAGGCGGGGTCCGCCAGACAGAGAGAGGGGACGCAGGGGAGAAACGGCGGTGGCCGGAGCTCGCCGCCGGTGGCGATTCCGGCGAAGCCGACGGCACCATCACAGTCAGCACCTAAAACCGCACTGGTGCACCTAAAGGACACGAGGGCGGAGTTGCTCGAGGGGGCTCGCCGTCGCGCATGGCGGCTCGACGGGGCGGTGGTGGCGCACCTCGCCGTCGGTGACCCCGACACCCTACCCTAGACCTTCGGTGAGCACCCCCGCGCTACCCTGACTCCAATGCGTCAACTAGCGCTAGAAGAGGATGACCAAGCGACCCTGGCCACGGTGAGCCGTCGTGCGGATGAACGCCGGCGAGACCTCGTGGTGGCGAAAACGGCAATGTGGCCTTACCGTTGTACGGTTGAGGGTGTGGATTGGACGAGGGGGTAGAGGGGTTCCAGGCGGAGCTGTTGGCCGGACTTGAGACGCGGTGGTGCGGTGGAGAACGCGTGCGAGCTCGCCGGAGCAAGGACGGCAATGGCGGCTCGGTTCTTCCGCCCTGGCTAGGAGAGAGCGAGAGAGAGAGGCAGAGGCGGAAGTGAAGGCGGATGCGGCGTCGTGGTGCTCTAGAGGCCCTCTCGGACCTGACCGATGGGCCCACGGCCGGTGTACGGACGCCACGACATTCCCACACGGTGGCCGATTTCTGATCTTGGTCGGCCACTGTCGACTGAATCGACGTCCATTTAGGCGACTGACAGCGCCATTTGGAGGCCTTATTACTCCTAATCTAGCTCGAGTTAGTGGTAGGTATTAACAGCAAAGTTGTAGATCTACATGAGTACTACAACTTTGTCAATTGGAGCTTGGACTGGTTCGGCTTAGATTGGGAGATACAAGGTCTCAAAGAGGGGCTCAAGAAACTGCAAGTCAGTGCCAGACTTAGAAATTTTTCTAAGTGTGAAACAGCATGGAAAACCTGGCTTGTGGGCCCTGTTTGAGCATGTTCTAGCCATTTTCATGAGATGGCCATATTGAGACTTTTGTTTTCTAAGAAATTCTCTACAACTTTGATTAAGCGTGCTCCTCCATGCAAGATCTCTAAGCTGGACTTTTTACACAGTCAAACTAAAGCATTCTAGAGCTCAAGGCTTGGTCAACATCACTTAGGAGGGCATTTTGGTCATTTTGGTCAACATGAACCTTGTTCCACTAATGATCCTAAGTGTGATTAAGGTATTCTGCATTCATTGCTTCTTTCCATCTTTCATCTCCTAGTGCTTCATCAACACTACAAAGCTCACTAGTAGAGGTTAGAAAACCATATCTAACAGTACCATCAGTATATACCTTATCTTTACGAATGCCACTTCTAAGACAGGTCCTTGGTCCAGCCTGAAGTGGTGTCACAGAAGATCCAGATGCATGCTCTTCTTAGGACCCAACGCTGGCAGCAATTTCCTGGGATCCAACTTCCGGTGCGGTATGCATGTGTGCATGCATTGTACCACCTTCTGGTGCGGTAATTTCCCGCGATCCATCTCCTGGAGCGGTATGCATGTGTGCATGCATTGTACTACAGCTGTGTAACACCCCAGGTGTTTGGCTTCCACTTTTGCACCTGCATTTCATAAGCATGAGCATCATTCATATCATTTATGTATTGTGTGGTTGAAACTTGAGTATGTAACATACTCAATTGTGCTTGTTTCAAAATTGTTAGCTTATGAAATGTGAGTGGTGCAACATGTAGATACAACATGGGTGTCTCATACTTTGAAACATGGCAATGTTGGTAGTATAACATGGTAAGATTAATGGTTGCAACAAGAGCTTGAAACCTATGCAACATGGTGGTGCAACATTGTATTTGAAATGTTGTTTTGTTTGTTTCAACCTATGTGACAATTGGGAGTTGGTGTAACCAATGAGTACAGTGGCTAATTATGTCCTAGAATACCTTAATCACACTTAGGATCATTAGTGGAACAAGGTTCATGTTGACCAAAATGACCAAAATGCCCTCCTAAGTGATGTTGACCAAGCCTTGAGCTCTAGAATGCTTTAGTTTGACTGTGTAAAAAGTCCAGCTTAGAGATCTTGCATGGAGGAGCACGCTTAATCAAAGTTGTAGAGAATTTCTTAGAAAACAAAAGTCTCAATATGGCCATCTCATGAAAATGGCTAGAACATGCTCAAACAGGGCCCACAAGCCAGGTTTTCCATGCTGTTTCACACTTAGAAAAATTTCTAAGTCTGGCACTGACTTGCAGTTTCTTGAGCCCCTCTTTGAGACCTTGTATCTCCCAATCTAAGCCGAACCAGTCCAAGCTCCAATTGACAAAGTTGTAGTACTCATGTAGATCTACAACTTTGCTGTTAATACCTACCACTAACTCGAGCTAGATTAGGAGTAATAAGGCCTCCAAATGGCGCTGTCAGTCGCCTAAATGGACGTCGATTCAGTCGACAGTGGCCGACCAAGATCAGAAATCGGCCACCGTGTGGGAATGTCGTGGCGTCCGTACACCGGCCGTGGGCCCATCGGTCAGGTCCGAGAGGGCCTCTAGAGCACCACGACGCCGCATCCGCCTTCACTTCCGCCTCTGCCTCTCTCTCTCGCTCTCTCCTAGCCAGGGCGGAAGAACCGAGCCGCCATTGCCGTCCTTGCTCCGGCGAGCTCGCACGCGTTCTCCACCGCACCACCGCGTCTCAAGTCCGGCCAACAGCTCCGCCTGGAACCCCTCTACCCCCTCGTCCAATCCACACCCTCAACCGTACAACGGTAAGGCCACATTGCCGTTTTCGCCACCACGAGGTCTCGCCGGCGTTCATCCGCACGACGGCTCACCGTGGCCAGGGTCGCTTGGTCATCCTCTTCTAGCGCTAGTTGACGCATTGGAGTCAGGGTAGCGCGGGGGTGCTCACCGAAGGTCTAGGGTAGGGTGTCGGGGTCACCGACGGCGAGGTGCGCCACCACCGCCCCGTCGAGCCGCCATGCGCGACGGCGAGCCCCCTCGAGCAACTCCGCCCTCGTGTCCTTTAGGTGCACCAGTGCGGTTTTAGGTGCTGACTGTGATGGTGCCGTCGGCTTCGCCGGAATCGCCACCGGCGGCGAGCTCCGGCCACCGCCGTTTCTCCCCTGCGTCCCCTCTCTCTGTCTGGCGGACCCCGCCTGTCAGGCGCGCGCGCGGGCGGGAGCCGACCGTGGGCCGCGCCGTGTGTTGGGCCGCGCTGGCGTACGCGGGCTGGCCCAGTAGTCGGTTTAGGAACTGAAATTTGTATTTTTTTTGTTTTGTTTTTTTTTCACAGAATTGAATGCCGTTTTGTAAATTTCATATCTCAAGCAATATAGATCCAAATGAGGTGATTCCAATTGTGTTAGGCTCTATATAAAATGTAGTAATTAATAAAAATATAAAATGTATATGTATGATGGAAATTCTGGGAGAATTAAATAGAAACGTAAAAGGTGTTGTAAAAGGGATGCAAACTTATTAATTTTATAACTTAAGTTCTAGTGCTCCAAAAATTATGAAATTTGGTGGGTGTGCTAATTCATGTCTATACTAGCTCTGGTAAAAATTTGGGTACTATTGCTTGAGTAGTTTTCAAGTTATGCTTTTGTCATTTTATATTAGGAGATACTTGAATGAATTTTCATAATTTTTCTATATGTGCAATGCTCATGAAATTTTATGGAGAGTGTTCTGGTAACCTAAGATTGCTAAGAAAAATATTTTTCTATTGTTTGATACTTTTCAATAGGATTTCTTAATTATGCAAAAATCAGCCATTCTGGCTTGTGAATTTTGTGTAGGGAGTTTCTGTAAATAACTTCGCTCAAATTTTTACAGTAGCCCCTTGGTAGGGTATAGAATCCCCTGTAATTTTTGTAGAAATTTATGAGCAGTTTGTATATATGTTTATGTTCTCGCTTAATTAATCAATTAAATTAAGAAAAGGATTAAAATAAATGATTTGATTTTGTGTACCTTACTTTCTGGTGGTTTTAGCTTATGTGTGAACTAGTAGTGCCTTTGGTTGGGTCAAAAAGTTCATTTGGCACTTAAGTAAATAATTAATTTTCACATTTCTAGGTTCTCTGGACAGCTGGTAGCATTTAAGGTAAGTAGACTACTAGATGATCACGCCCAAGTGATCTAGTCCTCGTCACCCGCCGGGTGAAGACAATACTTGCAGAAGCCCTGGTAAAGCATGTCATCTGCAACAGGAGGGAATAAACCCTGAGTACGAGAATGTACTCAGCTAGACTTACCCGTCGAAACAGAATAGAAGACACCAAGGATCATGCAAGGCTTTCTTTAAGTGGGGTTGGCTGACACTTCATTTTGCAGAAAAGCATAAGTACAGTAATCATTTTAACCTGTGCTAGCAGTGACTTTTAGCATTAACCTGTCATCTATCTTAGCACTTGTGCTAAACAATCACTTGATTAAGGAGCATTACAATAATAACCATATCCAGTTATATTCAGGCTATCATCAACATCATCAATTAAACCATTAAATATATTAAAGTACTCAAGTGCATTTTGTAAAACATAGGAGGCTAGGGATGCTCCGGGGCTTGCCTTTCAGAAAAGAAGAGGGACGGTGATCAGGGCACTCGGGCAACTCCTCTTCGTGAACTCCTTCGCAATTTGGCACCTCGGG